>JAGXCT010037026.1:61171-74347 GCA_022495035.1 Philopotamus ludificatus
CCCCTCTCTGAGGAGGTCTTTCCCACGATGAAAGGATTGCTATTGCGCGACAGGGATATCAGTTGACATTTTTATGTGAAAGGTCAGACAATAATATTATTACAAATACTTTTTTTTGTATTAAGTTCGGAGGGTCTAAAAACACATATGTTCGTATGAGGCCTTTTGATGAAAGTTTTTATAAAATACAGCATATGTGTTGCCGGACTATAAAGAGTTAATATCTAAAAGGTTGTCAATTGACTTGCAAAATGATATGAAACTAATTGAAAAAAATATTCATTGTGTTGTCACAACCCTGAATAAGAAATGGATTGAACCCATAAATAATCCTGCAGCACAGTATGTGTTATAGATACATATGCCAGGACAGACTGGACATCCTTGTACTTTAAATTATGAAACTAAAATAACTTTTATGCATTTTTTTATTGTTTCTAAAGTTACTGGATAAAATATTCCAGTCTGAGAGATACGAAGAGGATCACTGGGATATTGCGTGTTTTGTACGTTTGTAACATTATTTTTTATCGAACCAGGTGAAAAGAATTTTCTCAAGCTCGCTGAACCTGAACCTAATTAATTAATCCATCAAAATGGATAGTGCTAGTCCCAAACATTTCGCTATATCGACTTGCTTTTCTCCTGGATTTCGTTCAACATTTTGAGACCAATTTTTTTTCATATATCAAAGATAAAGGAGGTGAATAACAGGAACAGTGATGAAAAGAATCGGGATTGAGATAAATAATAAACGAGATACAATATCACTTTGAATTTATTAAATAATATTTCAAGTGATTTGTTGTACATTTGCAAACATTGTTACATTATACAATGAGTCTTTTCCGATAAAGATAAATTATGGCTTTGACGGTTAACTCTCGTTATACGTCACAATATCATCTTTAAAAATATAACAATGACAAATTATTTAGGAGTTACGACTTTCATCAGCAGATCATAAATAGACTAGATAATAATTCACTCGGTGAAACCTTTAAGTAAACAATAATCATTCACATTTATACTTAATGTGAAAACATTTACTAAAAAAATTAGTACCTTACGATTAAAGGGTGGTGGGGAGGGGTTTCACTATAAGTATAAAATGCGCACATAAAAAAACTTGTACTTCCAAGGTTGTGCCCACGTAACAAGGTAAACTTTGCTAATTAAGTAAATTGTAAATAAGTATTTAATTGCCATCGCGATTATAATAATAGCACAGGTACAACAAAACCGGTAGACGCATGGATCTCGTCTAGTAATCGGTGAAGATATTCTTAGAGAGAATATTTTCTTAAATACGGCAATTTTTATTTTTATAATTTGTAATAATTAGCAAAGGAGACCTTCATGTAAAATTTGATCGTTTATTGATAATTATTCTTATGATCGTGATTATTGAGATCATTATTTCTTTCGTAATTTGATTGATTTGTAGACCAGAGATCCATTGTAGAGCCAGTTGACCATATTGAGCTCAAAGAACGATATGGATCAAAATTATTCATTTCCTGTAAAAATAATTTTTAAAAAATTATGATTTTTTAGTTGTTGGACAAAAATATATGTAAAATTGGATTGAATTTCTGATTATTTAGAAAAAAGCTTCAGTTTAAAAAAATGTGAACTGGTGCAATGTTATAATACAAACCGGTGGATTCATTGATTGATGAAATTGCGGCTGACTGTGAAACGCGGCAGGTTGCATCGTAGCCTGAGTTTCATATTGGGAATGTGTGGGAATATTATTGTCAACGGATTCCGTATTATTTCCACTGCTGTTGTATCCCCATAGCCATTCAGCAGCACCGTGGTCGCTAGCTGGCACTACAAAATATTTAAATTAATCATCAAACGCCAGTACATGAATATAATTAACCCTTTGAACATTATATGATGACACAATAGAATTAAATTTTGGTTTAAAAATCGTTAAACACAATTAATAATAAATCAACCACCAATCACAAGAAAATTAAAGAAAGCATTCAAAAATAAATTGAAAAATGTGGTATGTTATTATGAAAAAATTAGATAGAGCGGAAAGAAATGTAAATCCTCCAATCTCTACCACCCCAATACCATCCTAGCCACTCACAAAAATGTGTAATCCTCAATTCCCTTATCCTTAGAAAGTTAAAAAAAAGTTTAAATCCAAATCACACCACCATTATTACCTCCTATGGAACCTCTTAAATGCACTCTTACCCTTTTAATCTCACCAGATTCCTTTTTCCCAAAACCTCATAAACAACAAAGCATGTAAATACAAAATAAAATGGGATTGAAATCCCGACTAATAGGAAAGGAGGCATAGCCTCACACCAATGGAATCAAGGACAAAGTAAATAAATAAAGAAAGGGAAAATTTGGGAGACCTTTTAAAATCGATGACACTAAACTCATTGGTGGGAGCCAACAATGAATAATCATATTTTTATCTTTAATATTTAGATATGTAAATGATTCGTTTCTTGAAAGAATTAGTACTGGGAATGAGATGAGATGGGTCCTCTACACTAAGTGAAAAAACGATTTTTATTAAATCAAGTCCCTGAATCTCCTTTTGTATTTGGCGAGATGTTTTGGGAATAATACATCATGAATTACCAAAACCTGGCCAGACTGTTATAACAGAGGTGTATTGTGCACAATTAGTAAAATTAAAGGAGGTACGGTACTGCTTAAAAAAATTATTAGTTTTAGGAAACTATCAAAAATTAATTCTCCAGAATGATAAAGGAAGACCACACGCAGCAAATATTACGCAGGATAAAATGAGAGAGATCTGCAACATCCACCATGTTCACCTGATGTTGCTCTTTTCGACCATCACTTTTTTAAGTAGATGGAACGTTTACTTCGAGACAAAAGTTTATTTCATGTCCAAAAATCACTTGGGAGCAAAATTCACCAGAAATATTTTCTACTCTACCTAACATAACGAATCTAGTTTATTTTTTTTAATTAAGAAGAAAGAATCGTTTTCTGATGTATATTTTTTAGTAGTAAATCGGAGTAAACAGATCACTTTCCTCAGGGGCGCGCCATCTATATGGCCAGATTGTGCAGTACACACGGGTGCCAGAAGATAAGGTGGGCCGAGAAGTGCCAAGAGGGGAAAAGTTTTTAAATATTAAATATAAATTCATTAAACTTTCTTAAAATCGATTTTAATCTTTCTTAAATCATTTTTTTCCTTAAAATGTTTTTTTACTGTACAGTCTAATTAAAGTCTGTACACAGGCACCGGACACCCATTTTTTCCCCAAAAAATAATTTGGTAAAAATAAGCAGTGCCTACAGACGCAGATTAATAAATAGCTCAGTTGCATTTAAGGGGTTAATGTAGAAACAAGGTTTGTACCTAAGTTATCTGTATTTCTTGACTGAATCTGTATATCGGAATTTGCCATGGTGTGATTATTTTGCATTACAGAATTAGGTGGTTGCGGTGATGGATTCCATAAGTTTGACGGTCCGGTCCACGAATTGTTATCTGTAATTATTCAATTCATATAAAATCAATAATAATTCAATAAAAAATAATAATAAATTGAACCGCATTGCATATATAAAATAAATACCTGTGTAAAAACTATGTGCATCGTATTCAAAAATACTATCACTTTTTGACACGGTTCCAATTGAATTCAAATGATCATTAATAGAATTCTCCCAAGGATCAAAACCACTGGATGTTTGCCCATTGTTGTTAATCGAGGAAGCTGCAATGCTGTTTGGATGTTCCATTAGATTTGATGCAGGCGATATATCGAACATATTTCCGCCCAATTGTGGGGAAGAATTCAATTGATAGCTGGGATGCTGAATACCAGTATCATAATTGCCAACATCCCTCAATTGCATGTGTCCAGATCCGATAGGCATATTGTCGCACAAATTTGTATTGTAAATATTTTGCATTCGAGACATGCTCTGACTATTATTTGTATCCAGAGCTGAGCCTATGGAGCCAAAGTTATTCAACATGTTTTCTTTGTGTGCAGCCGTGCCTGAATTATTCATAATTGTCATATCGGCAAAATTGTTTCCAGAGAAATATGAGTTCGAGTTGAGGAAAAAGCTATTATTATCAGGGTTCTTCATTGTATTTGTATCATCGTCGTGATGAGACAAAGGTTTGTTCATGTGTTGAATAGGATTTCGATAGTGCTTGTTATGAATGTCCGAATGTGAATCTGGCCAAGAGCCCATGCCTTTTTTGGAATAGTAATTAGACCCGATGGGTCCCAAATCTGTTTTATTATGTGTATCACATTTCCTGGGTTCTTCTGATTTAAACTTGTTGGCACTCGAAGAATGAGAAATAATATTTGAGCTGCTAACGGGATTAACGATTGTCTTTTGTTCCAAATTTCTAAACTCTGGAGTTTCTTTGGGACGACTCACAAAGTTATTAGTGAATGTATTTTCAGATCGTGCAACCACATCGCTAAACGAAGCTTTATTTTCCCAAACGGTTGATATGGCAGGCGGCGTGCTAGTTGAACTCCTCGGTACATTAAATGTGGCGGGAGTATTATTATTATCAGATTTTCCACAGAACACAATGCTCTTGTCCAGCGATCTTTTTTTACTGAATGGTTGTTTTTCCCTCTTTTTGGTGTTCTTTGCGATTTCTTTCTTGTTTTGCTTTGTGAAATTGGGATTATCAAACCCACTTTTATTGTGCTCTGATAGCTTTTGTTTATCGCTGTCTATGTTCAATTTCATCGGTGAACTGATGACATCTCTATTTTTTGTCCACCTCTGATTAACTTCATTCTGAGTTGAAGAACTTTGACTACTCTGCGATTTATGATCGTATTCTTCGTCTTCTCCGTCACCTTCATAATTGTCTCTACACTGAGATATGCATTTTCCTTTTTTGTTCATATTCACCAAATTAGTGTTTTTCCCATTGCTACTACTAACACTTTTGTTCGATGACGATGACATTGAGTTGTCATTCTCTTTGTCGCCGTCATCGTTATTTGAGCTCTCTGTAGTTGTCGAAGATGAATCATCTTCGCCGCTGTGAGAATCATTTGACAAACATTTCAAACTTGAATGTTTTGTGGTATTTTCAAAATGATTCTGACTTGAGCACTCGACAGGGTCATTTTTCGCATTATAACTGATCGAACATTTTTGTCCCTCTGTCAATTTTTGTTGTTTATCGATTAATACGTCAGAAGTAGCATTATTAACCAGCTTATTTACATCACTTGAATCGCTGGAATTATTCCGAGAGGCGTATTTGGTAGAGTTTTTCAATAAAATTGTATTTCTGGCAAATATATTTTTCCATGATTCTTTATCTTCATTTAGTTCTTTAATAATTTTCTTTCCTTTGGCTGCCACTTCGTGATCTGATGGCAATTCAGTGATCGGTGCATCAGAATTAGAAGACCTTTTGTTTAATTTTTTCTTAGCCCTAATATTTATAGTTGGATTAAATTCTTCATATTTTGGACATTGAATATTGGATTTAGATTCTTCGTTTAATATATTATCGTCGAATGCCCAACTTGGAATTTTAATAATATCTTTTACCCGTTTGTTCTCTAAATTATTTCCACAAAACTCCCACTCCTCCATTTTCTTATTCAATCCAATTTCACCAATAGCTCTTAAATCGAATGGATGTACTTTTGTATCTCTCAATAATGATACTGACATTATCGTCAGAATTTTATAAGATTCGTAACATCCGGCTAAAATGACACACAGCCCAATGCAAATGAGCATAAACAGTGTGATGCCGAGTAAATTTCCCTCCCAAGGAGGTCGCCTCAAAATTGCTGCACATTTCGCAGTTGAAGAAACAGGTATTGAAGAAACTAATGTATAATTAACATAATCGTTCAAAGACGTTTCTAAAATGAGTAATCTCTGAATTTTTGTAAGTGTGAAATCTGGAGTGAATGCTATATCAACTTTGTGAGTACCGTTCTGTGCAAGTTCAAATGGTTCACAATTCAATACTCTGAAACCGTATCCTTCGCATTCAATTCCGTTTATAAAAAATCTTGTAACTTGTACTGGAATTGATCCAGAATTTCGAGCCACAAATGTACGTTTCACTGTGAAGTTTGGTGCAGACCCGGCTTTTTTAATTTTATCCCTATCGCAATCCTTTAAATGTTTTTCCGTCAAATCAAACAATAATGGAGTACTCGAGCCGGGCTTTCGGTTACCAAACTTCAGACTAGCTACTACACCTTCTCCATTTAATCGTAAGGCTTCTATAATCGTCAAATTATTTCTAAAAAAAAATTTAAACAATATATAAAACCAAGAATTACCAAAGAATTATGTATTTAAAATAATATACCTTATATAGAGAACGCTAGATATTTTTCTCGGATATTGAGTTAAAAATCCAACTGTGATGTTTCTCTTTTCACCAGGAAGAAGAGTAAAGACGAATGAATCAGGATGCGGTAATAAATATGTAGGCAACCAATGTATACTATTTTCAATATAAATGTCCTTTGATCTTTCACATAAAAAACCTGATTGATCATAACAAACTTCATTTAAATTTCCAGCGTCGGCTGTATATCTGTTTGCATTCCTTCCATGAGTCAAATTAGGAAAGAAAAATGCTTGATCAAATGTTCCAAAACACCAGTCGTCATTGGGACAATCTGGTGGTTTTAATCTAAAATTGTAAATCAAATAATTAACTTTCATCACATTGTCGTGTCATGTCACTTGCATCATGAATGATATATTAATATGAGATCTGTTGTAAAATATTTAAGGAATAATAACCTGTCTGGAAAACTATGTATTCTTTCATTATTTCCTACCATCCATTCGAGAACTAATTGCACAAATAATGGCCGTGTTTGAGAAGGATTCACAATATCAAAATGAATAAACGACGAGGATCCAACTTGTGTCAACGGTGCTTCTAAAATCAGCGGACCACTGTACAACTTTGGCCATATCAACGGTATTTGCATGGAAAGCATATGATTCCGCACCTTTAAATGTATTTTATTATCAGTAAATATAATTTTGAATAAAGAATTTATAATAAACAAATAATTACCTGAGTCGTATCAACCCTGACAGACATATTTTTGTGTGACGAAAGGGAAGTTAAATTAAGGAAAATATTGAAACGCGAGTTTGCTAAATGTGAATCCAATTCAAATGTATCGACTGGTAACGTGATGCGTGAGAGCCACTGCTGGCCAACTAAAAGATAAATAGTATTTATATTACTTTCAATAAAATATCATCGATAAAACAGTGTTAGCTAATTAACCGACCAGACGAGTTAAGATCCAATCCCGTATAACATTTATTATCACAGTATAAGTACGAATCGTAATGTAACCAGCCAATTCTACTCATAGACGAGGCTACAATAGTAGACGAATATTCGATTGCGGAATAATTCGACGCTACGCTGGGCATTTTATTATAATATAGTCTTCGATCTGATGGCACAGCATCCACAGAAAGAACATCCATGTCAACGGGAAATGAAGACTTTATTGTTAGCGGAATGGAACAAATAGTACCCTGAAATTTAAAAAAAATTAAAATAACCTATAAAATAAAAACATTTATTTTATTCTCGCGTACAGGAAAACAATCATCAAACTTCGAGGGGTCCGACTGCGAAAGTCGCCCCCCGTTGGCTGCTGTTAATGCCACGGGCACAACCAGCCGCTCGTGCACCGTGGCCACCCATAACTCGCCCCGTAATGTCACCGCGCTTGCGGGAGCAAGTACAGATATAATATACACAGCACACCATCTGGGCTGTATACACGTCTAAAATATAATACAGTTATGATTAATTAATTCTAAAAATATGTACGTCCAATAAAAATAAATACGTACACAGGCCGTGATATTTGCCGATGGAGAGTTTTCTACATCGGGAGTTGACGGTATTTGCGGCGCACAACCAAGTAATTGAATACTTGCACCTGGCAAATCTGTGCCACTGCTTTTCAAACAAACATTAACTGGATTCGCATTACGAAGTATTAAAGTTGCACGAGACGTGCTAGATACTCCGACTAAGCCTAAATCCAATGTGCCCTTATTTGTCGGTCTAGGAGGCACAGACATATACTGTAAAAAAAATTAATGACATATTGATTAAACTATAGGGTTAATGCAAAAGTTCTGATGTTTTTGTACGATCCTATAAGATTTTTTTTCGAAACAAATGGTTTTTCGGTACGATTTTCATCATCAGTTTCCAATTATTTGACCGTGTTTCAACATGCATTGCTGTAAATGAGAGACAAAACCCTTTTTTGCATCAACTGATGACAAGAGATAAAAAAATGGGTAGTGTACAATAATGTAACACGGAAAAGACATTGGGATATACCTGGAAAACCCTTATTAAAAACTTTGAAAACGGCCGTAATCCATAAAAAAAGCGATGCTTTGTGTTTGGCAGGACGCAAGGGTATTACGTATTTTAAACTCTTAGAAAATAAACAAAGATAAGATATTGTCAACAATTAACAAAATTAAACTTCGCCTTTGAAAACTATAGACCAGAATTTATTAAACACCCACCAAATTCCCAAAACCTTCTGATTATCATTTATTCAGATCACTATAAAAAAAAATGATGCAACAGAGCAAGTAAAAATTTCCCTCAATGTATTTTTGGTTCAAAGTCAAGGGAGTTATACCTCAAAGCAGTGACAGATTTAGCACTTGAGGCCCCAGGCACAATTTAATTTTTTCGCCTAAGGGAAAATACGGCACTGCTCTAATGTTATTAATAAGATGAGAGAATAGTATAAAAACTGATAAAAAATATTTAATTGATTAAATCGATAAAAAAACTTTAAAAAAATATTTATTTTATATATGTTGAATCTTTGCATCAACCCAATATTATTCTATTTAAAAACTTGTTAATTATTTTCACTCACCACATCTAGTTTTCCGTTATAAATATATACAGGTATAACTTGTGCGGATATATTAGTAATGAGTGTTATTTTGGATTCGAATTTAAGTGATTTTGTCCAAGATTTCAATTGAATTCTGAATCCATGTTGTATTGTATTTACTTTAAAATCTTGTGGATAAAATGCACTTATCTGTAATAAAAAATCGTATTTAACAATCGAATAAAAAATATTTTTTTTATACTAATTTGTATTTAATTGTGATTGCTTAAAGAAAATAAAAAAAATGGTTGATTAAAAAAAATTGCAAATTAATAATAAGTTTATCGTTTACCTCAAAATATTTTTCAATTCCCTTTCCAAGGATAATGTCTGTTACAAAAAGTCCAACATTGAAAACATTTTTTAAAAGGACTTGCCTTACAACAGTGATTCCTGCCTCGGACGATAAATACCTATAAAATATTGTTGCGAAAATGTTTCAAAAAATTCTAAACCAACGAATATACATCAACGTTAAATCTTTTTTAAATTATTTATTTCCGACAATTAAACAATATACACCACATATTTTTTTCTAAAATCGGTCACAACATTTAAATAAAATGTACCTGGTAACAGATTCATCATTCATAATCAGTCCACCACTATAAGCTTGTGATGTATACGGCAGTTCAAGCCTTTGATCTTGTTTAGTTTTAATAATAATTTTTCCACAACATTGTCCAGAATCATAAATATGTTTCCCTAAAATACAATATATTTTTAACACTTATCATCATATTATAATATTATTAGAGAGATAGTGATAGATAGATCTTTTCATTTAATCACACAAATCAGCTATAAAATCTTCTGTCTTTCAAAAGGGACGATTTAATATTTATAAATTAGTAATAAGGAAAGGCCATAAAATCTGTCAATTTTGGTCAATATTTAAGTGAGGATCTATAGGTATTGTTATATTTCAGCGGGTGAAGTTAATAAAGGCATAAAAATCCATTTTGATCAATGTTTCAATCAATAATCCAATCTCTCAACAGATATTATGGTCTCCTGACAAGTTGTAAATATTTGTTTAAAAAAGTAAACGTACAGTTCAGATTCAATGTAGCTACATGAATATCTGGTGGTGAAAGTGGAGGAAGTAATGTGCGAGCAGTACTGAGTATTCGTAATCCCCCCCACGGTAATCCATCTACAGTGTCAACGTTTATTGAAGATATACGAATAGGTCTTGGTGAACTATTACCCATTAATAATCGGACCTAATAAAGAAATATTAATTAAATTCAAATAATTCTACTTAAAATTAATCACCATTTAGGAACTTCGTAATGAAAAAATAAAAATAAAATAGAGATGCAGGGAATTTCGATTACGGGTAATATTTATTTTTATAACAGATTAATTTATTAAACGGTTGAAATATAAAACAATCAAAACTGATTCAAAGAATGAAAAAAAAAATGATTAGGTAATTTTATATTTAATTGTTAAATCAGAATTTATTGACAATAGATAATTTTTTCAGCATAAATTGGAATGATGGGTTTTATGTATAAAAAAAAATCAATTGCCAACAAAGAAATACTGGATGAAAATGTTGGGACATTTAAATTTTGTCTTTATTTAGGGAATTATTTTATTAAAATTAGGCTGCAATACAATTCAATATATCTAATACGTGAAAAAATTTATAAATCTTAAGTAGAAATGATATAAAATATTTTTGGCAAATATTACCTTTTTAGGTGGATCTTTGGTACCGCCCAATCCAAAATCAACAAATTGGGGTACAGTATATGGTCCTCCATCGGGAGCTATGAAAATCTCCACAGCGACAATTAACACTGATGAAAATATTGATGCTGTCCCGTGTAATTTGAATCTAAATAAAATAAATAAAAAGTTAAATAAATCTACGAACCTGCGGAGACTATTATTTAAATAAAAATATATTTATTTTAAGGAAATAATAAATGGTCTAATTGGATACAGGATATATCGCGACCCCGGCAAGTGTGGATTCGTTATAAAAGCGATCTTTTTTTTAATTTGTAAAGAATTTCATAAACTAAAATTTTTTAGATGATAGATTTGAACAAAACTTTTTGAGTCTTTGCAGTGATTTTCCTGTTGATGTGGTATTCTTACCTTCGAATACCATATCCATCTTACACCTTATAAATCAAGGTCCAATAACCAAATTCAAAGCATGTTATTTAAGAAAAACAATTTGCCACAAATTCAAGTAACTGCTGGAGGCGATAGAGATGTCTTTCGGGTTTGGTGAAAACAATATAATTTAATCGATGAAGCATAGAATGAAATCATCCAGTCGAGTATGAAGGGTGTTTGGAAAAGGTTATTACAAGAAATTAAGCCATTCCCGGAAGGCATCGAAGGTTGATGTAAATGATATTCAGACATTATTAAAATCACACGCCGAACCCTTAACTAATGAAGCTGCTAGAAATCAACTGCCATACAATGTCCCAAGGAAAAGACCTCTAGGAAACTATTCTTGTGCTAAAATTTAAGGGTCAAAATCATTGAAAAGGCGTAAAGTGTGGTTGTAACGGATTATTTTAGTTATCAGCATGTTTTGCATAATAAGCATAGAGACCAAAAAAGGAAATTTAGATTTCTTTTGCAACGTGAAACATACTAAATGATCTGTGTCATGTATAACATAACAAAGTGTTTTTTGGAATTTTAAAGTATTTATTTTTAAATACCCTGTTGATCGTGAAATTTCACTGATCACAATCTTGTCCAGAATGTATCTCTCGTGATCAGGGGGTTACCTGTATATCTTTAATATTCTATTATCTATTATAATTAATGTTAGTGAATACACTATTACTGGTACATCCATACCTTACGTATGTTACATATGGCTGACTAAATTCTTTGTCACGAACTGTTTGTGTACCCTGAGACGACACTATTGATGGATTATAGCGTACACCAATAATAGGTCGTGTGGTATGTGGCGGTAAAAACCACAAAGTTTGCGGTCCTTCCAAACCGCCACCAGGTAGCTCTAATGCAATACTCCCACCAGCAGAATAAACTTCTGTTACCTAAAAATAAATTCAGAGTTTAATTCAATTTTCAACAATATGCATATATAATATACATTAAGTTTACCGGAAAGAAACCAATTATTTTACATAGAGATGTTTGAGCTCAATTTGTACACAGTAGAGTAAGGATAGCTAAGTTTTATTTTCGTAGTTCTATTGTTAAAATTTATTTCACAATCAATTTTATTTTAAGGCTAAGGTTAAATCTCCAGGCCTACAGCAGGCAAAGTTTATGAGAATGCTACTATTTTGCGATTTGGTTTTCAATGCCACCAAGGCTATAAAAGCTTAAAAAGAGTTTTAAACTCGAGTTCTTAGAGTTAATAGATATAAACATTGCCATCGAATTTAAATCGGGAAATTAACATTTACAAGATGCCTATGAATTAAATCCTAATTGAATCAAATCCAAGATACATCAGGAAATATTGTAGAGACCTTCAATGCCTTGGTCCACAGTGCAAGAACATTTAAAATGCAGCGGAATGTGTATTTGGGTCTGTGTATTTGTCATCATGACAGCTGCAAGAATGACTTATGATAAAATTCTGGAGCTGAATTGTAAGGTTTTACCGAACCTCCTATTCGCCAGACGTTGCTCCATCGGATTACGATCTCTACAAAATTGACTTGTTTCCGGTACCAGTATTATATACAAATATCATGTGCAATAATTACCTGGATTGGATGATCGTGCGGATTGTGTATATATATAAGTGGAGAAAATGTTGCATTAAGTGGTAAATTTAATTTTAAAAGTGGCTGCAATCTATACGCACTCGGAATACTTGTTCCAGTTATCTGAAATAGATTTTCAAAAATTAAATATTTTAATTAGTAGAACTAAATGCTAAGTTATATATTAGGCTATACCACATGAATTTTCCGAATTAGTCAGTTTCACACAAACCAGGATTAAAAGAGGTTGTCTGTTTGAATAAACAAAGATAATATCCCTTCAATCATATTTAAATAGTAATTTTTGTTATTGTACATTTATATATTTATAACATGGTGTCATGGCTTGTAGATAACAAATAATCTGTTATGATAATGTAAGTTAACTGCGATTGAGCTAAGACTGAATATTTTGACGTGTCAGCCACTGGTGGCCGACGCAGCTTCAATGGTTAAAAGTTTTACATGTGGCCGTTTCAACCATCCTG
>JAGXCT010037026.1:75116-116070 GCA_022495035.1 Philopotamus ludificatus
TCTTATTTCAAAAATAAGTTCACATACACTGCTGATAATAAATTAACAATTATTCGCAAGAAAGTAAAAGAAAGCATTAACCGATCCGTCAAAAATCAACAACTTAGAGTCCCAAATAGATAGTCCCGAATATCCCAAATATAAAAAAATTGAAATACACAACTATAGTTTTACAGTCAAATCTCGCCGGCCGCACACAGTAGTGATCGTGTATACATTAATAGAGATTTAAGAATATATCCTAGTTCACACTTTTGCATAGTTTTCTGATAAGAAAATGTTATATTATAGCAGTAAAATAGTGTAAATAGATCACTTTGCTGAAAAAAGAGACTCTAATGGTATGTTTTTCATTTGAAACGAAAAAATCGGTGGCTGTATAGAGAAAGGTATATTATGTATGTGAATATAAAAGATCTGGATAATGGTTGGATGCTGATCAGGATGCGGGACATGCACTAAAGCTACTAATACACTCAAGCCAAACTACTTGCATTATATAAATAAAACATATTGGAAGCAATCCGAAATAATTTATAGATAGATTTAATTTATATAGATTTCTCTGATGTTTATAAACAACCGATGAACGTGAGGGAGCTCAAAGTCAGAAATTTCATTGTAAATACATTGTGGTACAACCTAATAGTTGATTCATACTTTATTTTTAATTACTAATATTATTATAATAAATTATCAACATACCATATATTTGTAAATCCCTTCAGATGTGTGAATAAATAAATTAGAATCTACTGTTCCCTCCAATCGTCCAAGAAAAACTACATTAAATGAAGTGTTACTGTTAGGCAGCAATACCTAAAATATAAAAAATAATATTAAAATTCATCAATGTTTAAAAATTTCATAATAATGACGAGAAAAAATGTGTATGAATATAAATACCTTATTTTCAAAAAACGAACTGTGGAAATGAACTGTATTTCCGGATATAGATGTTAGTTGTACAGTTCGATTGAGTTTATTAAATATTGTAACACGCTCAATATGCGGCATACCCAAGGACCGTTCTCCAAATAACAATTTGGTAGGCGAAAATAATAATCCATTGTTAGATTCTGATTCTTCCACAATTTGTGGGTTTATATATTCTCCGGCTACTACATTTGTCAAGGGCTAAAAATTATAAAAAAAATAATGCATGGTTAATTCAAATAAACATATTTTCATATATAAAAAAACCGGATTGCAAATATATACCTGATAACTGACAATTGATACTCCATCTAATAATGACTCCTCAATTTCTACTGGAAATATAAAATATTAAAAAATTAAAATGAATCAATCTTTGTAACCTATGTAAGATGAATAACAAATACAGGGCATTTTTATTTAGTGGTTAGATTTATCTATCCCAATCTACCACTATTAAAAAATAGATATGCTAGGATTTTCACAATTTAAAATGTTTAATATGAAAATACATACATCCAAAAGATCATTTTATTATTTTCTCGAAGATAATAAAATAATTAATACTAATATACCGTTAAATGATAAGACATTTTAAAATTGATTCTAACCACATCCACATCTCGAAAAGATATATGTATTTTACATATAATAATATAAATTTAAAGTTCTGTAATTAGAATATCATTTTTATTTATATACAATATTAATGTCAGTATATGAACAGATTAAAAATGCGGTAAAATATTACCAACGTACAGATTATTATAAACAACAATAAGATGTGACGGGTGACAAAGGCAAAACTATGCATTTTGGAATGTAGTATAAATATTTTCGGTATTGCTATGCGATATAGATCGTTGAGATGTTTATTAATATGTGCACATTCCAAGAAATCTTGCAGAACGTTTAACTCGTCTTTAAAAATGTGGCATTCAAGACATTTTACATGTCAGCAACAAATTAAAGATATTACAGTCATCTGAAAAATTCATGAAAATCCATAAAACAAGGCATGATTAAGATCATACGATTAAATTTATCCATTAGCAACCTACTGGGATAGTACCACAAAGTAAAAAATACGTTTATTAATTTTTTTAAAAAAGAAAGTACCGAACGCGGAAATTCATTAATTTTTCCCATGACTGTAATTCATATATCAACATTTATTTACACAAAAATACTGTATATATCGTACACAGTTGAATATTTCCCAATAAGCAAAAATGTCAAACAGCTGAATGTACATCCTTAGCTCTGTTGACCGTTAAAAGAAAGATTTAATGAATTATTTGTGTAGGTGTGAAATAATTGGTCTTGCAGAACGGCCAGCACCTGATCGGTGCGCGGCCAGCAGCTGGGCTAGCGCCAGCAGCAGCAGCGCGCGCCCGCCCCGCATCGCGCGTTGGCCCTGACACCGCGCCAATCGGCCATGCCGTGCCGACAGCGAGCATGGACATCCCCTTTGCCAGTGTCATATTTCAAAACATCACTCAATATAATAGGGAATAATATCGTTTTTCAATGTTTTTATTAAACCTTACTTAAATTTCGTTTTTATGATGTATGAAATTATCATTTTATAAAAAAAACCACTGAGTCTCACCTTCGTTGAAAAATGGATAGTAATTTTATGTCGGAAGGTTATTTAACTATTTAACCGTTATTGCCACACCTACGTGACAATTGCTTATTGACCACACACGCTAATGACATGCGCTGAAAGCTTTATGAAAAAAATACTTGGATAAAAATGTATTTTTTAATTCATGGAAACTAATTGATTATACTTATCATCCTAAATTGAGAATTTAAGTGTTATCAAAGATGTACGAGGTTAATACACAGATTTCTGTTGATAATAATTGTACACAATTATAATTTACAAATATATTTTTCATTTCATTTGGATTAGAAATTTTAGATTTTATCGATAATAAAACACAAATTAAAATTTTGGAAGTACTATATTTTATTATATTAAAATTATCCATTACAGTGGAATCTCTCAACTTTTATCAGGGTGGACTAAAATGTTGTGAGGAATTCGTGATTATATTTAACTATATACAATCACACTATTATTCATATAAAAATTATACAACGATGTATTCATTGAATATTAAATGTATAATCCTTTCCGTCATATTTACTCTTAATGCATTTAATCAATATAATATCATGTACCATACATAGATTATGCAAAAGACAGTCAAAATTCAATTGATATTAAAAAGATACATATGAACCGATCAATAAGGCCATCAGGAATGATTCACTGATACATATATTTCCACCCCGCTTACGACAGTGAAAATATAATAATTCATTAAAATTACATAATATAATATGTAGTATTAATAATAAGATATCATAATATTATTGATAAATATTGTTGTAAATATTAGTTCTAAAATAAATATAAATAGGTAAATTAGAAATGTTAATACAAATAATTAAAATAAATTAGTTTTTATCCAATTCAGCTGCGACAATTTCGGTATAGTATTGACTGAAAACAGCTTTATTGTGCATCACGAGCCTCAGCAAGGTGCCGGATATAGTCGTCAATTCGGTGTGAAACGCAGACATTCCAATAGGTATTTGTTTGGATCCACCCCCACATATTAGAATTTCTTTAAGAAACTCTAATACCCTTTTACCTAAAAAATATTTAAAATTAATTACTAATTATTTATAGATAAATTAATTAATCTAATTTATTATTAACAATTATTTACACTAAATATATATATATACAATTAATCTTCCGATAGTTTCAATATAGGGAACGCACTATAGAAACCCACCCTATAGAAGACTAGGCATCCATACAAAATTCGGAATCAACGAAAGCAATGAATTAAAAAATTTCCATTCACATATTTTATTTTAAATGACCTCGGTCTATTTTTAGTTTGTTTGTTTTATAAAAATATTTATGTAGGTAGTTTGACGCGTTGTTATTAATTCATTTAACTCCATCTATCATTCGTTCAATATATGATTTTCTCCTTTTTTTTAATTATATGATTTTAAATTATATGACATGAAAAATTTCAATCTAACTGAAATAATATTAAAAATTAACCAGTCTCGGGGTTTGACACTATGGAGAATATTAGTGTGAGAGAATCATTCCCCTTGCATCTTTAGAATCTTTATATGAGTGAATAGTGTTTTGGAATCTTTCTGTTATGCCATCCATCCATCATAGTCAAATAAATAAATAAATAGTATTCGACCTTGAAAATTTAGTGTTTGGTAGAAAATGATGATCTAGAAGGAAGCACTGTAGGAGGGACTGCCGCAATCACCACTGCTATAGAGTGTGGAGAACTATAGGAGGGTTGACTATAATTACATTTCACTAAAACAGTCAATGTACTTACGAACTAACTGTCTAATTTTGTTCTCTGGATCTTTTAGAGTTTCAATTTGATTTTTTATAACATCTCTGACCTCATCGGTTAGAGGTTGTTGTTCGAATTTAAGTAAAAGATTATTAGTGTCACTAATAACTTGATCGATTAATGCTGGTAGAATTTTTTCCAAATCGCTGAAAAAAAAATATTTTAAAAATAATAGTGAACATGAATGCAATGGTTTGATACATTATTGTATATTAGAACGATTCCTATTTATAAATGTATTAAAATTATTCTATTGATCCTAAACAATATTAGTACGAACCTGTCATTCAAAGTATCTTGTATAATAATTATAATTTTATTTTTTAGCTCCATTTTAAAATCTTTAGTAGATGCTTGTGTAAGAGCGCTACACGTTGGACTCACAAGAAGAATACAAATAGAAACCACGAGTTGATAAACCGATTTTGCCATATCGGCAAACCTCACAGCATCCATTTGTACAGACTAATTAATGTAATTGAAATACATGAGTTATCCATATCAGAAGCATAACAACATTTGCAACAAACATTTTAATTACCTCTGGATAAGTTTTTTCTTTGTCCCATTCCAATAATCCGAGATATGCTTTAGCTAATGTTTGTGAAACGGTATTCCTGAGAAATAAGGGATCTGATTTTTCTGGTTTAGGAATATTTTTATCAATGTGTGGAATTAACCACATGCGTGTATTCTCCAATCCATCTATGGTTGAAGAAAAAATTAAAGTCTAAATAATATTATGAAATATAAAGACGGATTTACCTTCTTGGACCTCTAAGAACTCCTTAAACTTTTGTTGTTCATATTGAACACTTTGAGCTTGGACGTAGGGACGTATCATTGTAATAAGGGTATTGGCCAGATCTAATTTTAAAACTTCCAACGCTTCTAAAATAGCACGGAAAGTGTCAACCTACAAGAAACGAGTTATATAATTTCAACATGAATAATGATATAAAACTATTATAATTCGTTTAACATTGCATTATATAGTTTATACATATATAATTAAAAATAAATATTACTGTGTCTTCCATATGAGTAATATTTTGTATCATATCGTCCCTGCATGGTGCAGCAAGTTTTGCCATAAGATCGATTACAAAATCGGAATACTTTTTAAATTCAATAGCACCATTTTCAGCTTGATGTCTTATAAAAGATTGATCTAAAACTTCTTCAATCATTTCTCTTATTTTAGTATGACGTGGGAGAAGAATTGAAAATAAACCCTGAATAAAATAAAATAATTTTTATATAAAACAGCGATTATTTATACACGTTTTTTTTTAAATATGCAGAATTTTTTTTACAATGTTGTCATAATTTTTGTTTTTTTTATACATATGTTACTGACGTAAAGACAGTGAAACCCCGTTTTTACGTGCCCGGAATTTACATTTTTCAGCTATTGTGTTCCAATTTTTCAATCGCGGTTTATTTTAGTACACCGTTTCTATCCCCGAATCTACATTTTTCCTTTAATTATGTTTTTTTTTAATTAAATATTGACTCTGAGCAGACCTGTGGTCATTTTCCTGAGATCCAGATTTTATTACATATTTCGCATAAAATTTTTTGCCCCAGTTCCTCCAGTTCTTTTAATAATTCGGCAGAAATACAGCGGGATTTGTTATTTTTCAATTTCTCTATACTAGAGTATACTCTATATGAGTTGCTTTATCCTGATGGCAGCTTTTTTGTAAATGTTCTTCTTGTGACTTTATTTCTCTTAGTATTTTTCAATTTCCACGGTCATCCAAGATTTTTATTTACAACTTTTGGTTTCTGACATTTTGCAGTGTTTAAAATTATTTCCTTCAACTTTCTTCATTGCGACGTTGCTGAAAATACCATGGACCGCTAAACGCACAAACATGTCTGTCCTAAAAGAAATGGTAAACGATAAAGATGACCGACCTACAGGAATGCAGGGGAAGGAGCAGGCCGCCCACCGGCTGAAGAAACCAAGTGAATACCGCCACAGGCTCCACTATAGTAGTTGTGATGTGATATGCATAATGTAAAGAATCCTAAAGAGACAAAATCAAGAAGATTCGGAAAAAGAATGGTCAAGATCCTTAAACATCAGGGTGCCGACCAAAGAAGAAGAATATTTTTTCAATCAGTCCCTTTAAAAACGTGGTTTCGTTGTATATAAAAGAAACTACTCGTCATGGGATTTTAAATTGTATTAACTATAATAATTAAGTAATATTATATTTTCCAATGTAATAATCCCAAAAATATGCACTGAACCGATTTGCATGATTCTCTTAATAAAAAATAATTATCCATTATATATTTTTATTGTTAACCCTAGCTACGGTTTCCCTTAAATTAGGTTTTTTTTGTCAGTCCATTAAAAAAAGTAAAAATGGGGTATCACTGTAATTAAAACTTAAATATATGTATATTTATGTTAAAAATAATTAAGTATCATAATTAAAAATGTTAATAATCCATTCTGCTATAAATAATTGATATTGGAAGTCTAAATTATTAATCTGAATATTAACATGATTCTAAAAAAATGTTTATAACAATTATTAAATGTTAAATTGATAGTTGTCAGGTAAAATAATTTTTTCCATACCTCCTTGACATCTTGTAGTAAAACAAATGCTTGTTTAAATTTGGGAGGATCAGAATTAAGCTCCTCTCTGAGTATATCGAAAAATGCTCGATGCATTGTATCTTTTACAATTTTTTGATAGCTATATTAAAAGAAAAATAAACAGCATAACACTCAGCATGTTTAAATAAAATTCATAAAAATACTGTATATAAATTTACCTATCATCTGGTGGTTCAAATGGTTCCAATCTAAAATCGTTGTCAATGGCAATTTCGTGAGCCAACGTCATATTTTGAATACCATGTGCAGCACTCATGATTTCGGCAAATGAAATAAATTGAGGTGGTGAAGCACCAGTTATAGTTGATCCCCGAATTCTGAACTGAATATTTCCGGTATTCATTCTGCATTAGAAAAAAAACTTGAATGTATATTGAGAGTAGCAATATGAATTTCAATTTACTAAGCTTAAAATTGTAGATTGCAAGTGTGTTTTTTTTATCTAGGTTAATACTAAACAGAAGATGAGTTGCATTATACTGAGTATGTAAGATATTAATGAGTTAGGTATCAATGTAATAAATAATATAGAATATATTTTTAAAATAATCGAGAATAACAAAAAAGGGTTGAAAAATAATCAGGTTCTTAATAAAAAAACATATATGATTCTCATATTTAATGAGTAATTTTTTTACAAATAATTTTTCATTATTGTCAGGGACAACACTCTTTGTTATTAATTTTTATTATTTGAATCCAGTTTGTTTGTTAATTTTGATATTACAAAGGAATGGAAATTTATGGCCTCACCCTTAATTGTGAAATTAGTATTTAGTGCTTTTTTTGTTTTATAAAAATACAGATAATCAAGTATAAATAATTCATTAATTAGTAAAAATCAACAAAAAATTAAAGAGCAGAGTAAATCATATTATTTATATAAAATTCACCAGAGTTACTCTATCTAAAATTTATTTTTTTATTAAAAACTAAAATTCAAGAATTAAATAACCTGCTATTTGCATTCACAATGGACAGAGGAATGGTGGCTGTTATGCCCGAGGTGGAGGCAGGGGGGCTCTTCTCCTCCTGGCGATCCTCCTGACGTTCTTCCTGGTCACTCATGCTGTTAGTGTGCTGTCCGTCGCTCCTGTCGATGATATTGTCACGAAACTGCTTGTCATCCACTGCCTTATTTGGACAACAAAAGCCTACTAACAACCTTGTGTAGGTCACTCACAAATAAACACCGCAATTTTGCATCAATCAAAACCAATTTATAAATGCATAAAATTATAATGCCTGCATTATAAGGGTGATCTTTTATTAGAAAAGTGACTCATGTCGTCTTTGTAGCTAAACGTCACATAAACTGTCAAAGAATTTAAAATAGAAGGTTGAAGGGGGTCGGCGAAACAGTTCACTGCTTTATCAGCCCCAATAAAACCTTCGGTTCAATAACACAATAATACGACCATCAAATTTATAAATAACATTGTGCGCAATAAAGTATGATTTTATTAATATATCATATTTTCTATAAATTAAGTGTTGATCGATTAAGATATTTAAGCTTTTTGACAAATCAACATATTTCGCATTGTTGACAATATGCCGTTTGGGCCAATTAATGCGCGCCACGTGGATGATTCTCTCGAAATTTCTACAACTATTAAAGATCTACATAATGTTTATAACCTTTTAGTATAAGTATATTTATAGATGCGGCAAAATCAAAACAATGATTTTCAGCTTTTTGAAAATCTTCTTAAATTTAGGATCCCTCTTTGTTTTATATTTATGTGTTAGATATCAATTTAAATTTAAGAATAATTGTTTATTCTTACTTAGATATCTTTGTATATATATATTCCAATACGCAAACAACGGTATTTGGAAAATCATATGTTTTAAATTTCGGTATTACGTATTATTTATAATAAGGAAAATATATATGCTGATATTAAAATAATGTAAATGATATGAAAAAGTGAAATTTTGGTATAAATAATGGACTAAAATATAATTTATTTATATTAAGTAAAATTGGATATGTTATGATGAGTGTGGTATCACTGTTGTGGTGGTCAGCCGCACCTCTGACGTGTGTTCAGCACAGCCGAGCAGTTTCTCACCCAGCTTCGCCATGGCGCCTTCGCTCGCCACCTTCACCGAGTCCTTCAGCAACCGCCTGTACGTTAATCTGCCCCGGCTCTATATTCCCAATTTCGCTCGCAGTATTGTAGATTATCGTTTCATTGTTGGTCATAATATCTGCTGATTATTTATCTTTCATTTCACCCCTATGACGTTTTAAAACGAACCCAATCTCCCAAAAATGAATAATCTGCTCTAATAAAAAATGTTGTTTTTAATTATATTCAAATTTTAATTAATTAATTTAAATGCAAGGTTCAATATTGCGTCATGAGGCTTAATTCAGCCTTGTTTGATGTTAGACGTATTAACATGTTCGCGTATTGGCCAATCGAGATGTTTTTTATCAACCATACATATTATTAAATTTGTCATTATTCGTTAATTAATTCGCTCTGATGGAATGTGACCTATCGCATATTTGTGAATTTTCGTATGGTGAAAGTCCATTTATAATAAATAACAATATGCAAGTCATCATACACAAATATCTAATATACATTAAATATGTAAATATAGGTTTTTTTATATCAACATTTTGCTTCATCGCTTAGATCGGGAATCGGCAACATACGACAGTAATGCGAGTATGAGGTTATTTTATAGAGGGAATTTATAAATATTATGTACATAAATCTATCTGCTTTTACTGTATGTATACATAGATAATTTTATAATAACACTAGCTACTGATACTGAATGAATAAGAACTTTGGAAAATGTCTATAAATTTATTTTAACCATCATTTTATCAATGTGTCCCTTTACTTTAGGAGGATGTTTACTTATTCTTACAAATATAACCATGCACGGAAGTAAACTCTCACTAGTGAGCTATAGAAATTGTGTTGACGACTACTGATTTAGATAATATGATACGCTCTATAATGAATATTTTTATTTATAGATTAATTAAATAAATAAATGCAATCGAGATAAAACTGTATACACTGATAATTTTCTGACTTCTCGTATCACTCATGAATATTTCTCTACTGAATACATGCTGGAATTCATATCTCATTGTGTGTAAATAATATTGTATGTCACAATTACGTATTTTAATAATAGCTTATTTGAAATGTTTTTTTTTACGAAAAGTTCACGATTCTTCTCGTTGTAATTGTAAAACTTTAATCTGGAAATATCTAATCAATATCACATGATATAATCATAATAGATACGTTTAGTAAATACCATTCATATAAAAAAAAAATATGTGATTAACCAGGTTAATGGTAAATTAAACTATTTTTAGACTTCCTCGATACTAAAATCGAAGTGACATGTTGAAATCTGATCTATCTTGCCAACTATGTTGTTGTACGATAGCTAATTGTCCGACTAGCGGTATCTCGTTACGATTGTATACATTAGATTATTTGCGCGCTAGATACTTTCTAGAAAACAATGGAGATGAACTCTTGTACTTTTTATGTTTTTTTCAATTTCGCCTTTTTGTTGCGTCGCATTATGTCACAATAGCCAATGACAAATGGGTAAAAAATTAAGCATGATAGTGAAATTGATCAGCTAACAGCTGTTATTATTCGTAAGGGCTTGCAATGTGCTAGGAGTATGGAACATTATTTTCTTACTTACGACTCCAACCTAAAACGAGCTTTAAAATTCCAACGGGATCTGCAGATTTATTTGGCTGGATATCAAGAAATGTATAAACAACTTGTGAAACAAAGACAGTAATATTATACAAAAAGCTATATTAGATTCTAACACATTAGAAGTGTCGTTGGTATTATTTTTTTCTTTATTAAAATACTTTTTCTTTAGTCGACACCCTCACGTCTGAGGATTGTGACCGTTCTTGTTTTGAATCTTCTTGATTTTGGCTCTCCAAGATATCACATCGCAGCTACTACAATGGAGCCCATAGCAGTCTTTACTCGGTCACCCTGCCACTTCCTCTGCATCCTTGTACGATTCTAAGAACGATGAGCTTATCCAGGGTATCATCAGTTTTAGATAGATGTCCAAAGTATCGAAGAATCCTTTTGAGGCATGTGGTTGAAAGTTGGTCAACTTTGTCGTTCCCCATTTCTTTCAGCACAGACTCGTTTGCGTGTTCAGCGGTTCATGGTATTCTCAGCAGACCTCGCCAGCACCACACTTCAAAGGTGTCAATTTTCTTTTTCATGTTCTTTATGGTCCAGGTTTCAACACCATAAGTAAAGATTGAGAATACCAGACCGTTTTTTTCTCTTTTTGGATATCTCCCTGTTTTTCCAAATCGTTGATAACTTTGACATCTCATTTTTAATCATCCCTATTCGCTTACTTATTTCTGGCACACAATTTCCGTTACTTGTAAGTAGTGATCCGAGATATAGAAATTCTTCAACCCTTTCCAGATCCAGTAGATTAACGGATCTGGATAGCTGATATGAGATGAAATTGACTCGGCTATAATGGAACTAGAGCAATATGAACGAGAACCAGAGATTATGATAAACGAGATCAAAAGTCCACTGAGGAAATTGAAAAATAACAAATCTTCCGGTAAAGACGGTATTTCTGTCAAATTAATAAAAGAGGGGCAAAAGCTTCTATGCCAAACATGTAATAAAATGTGGATCTCAGGAAAACGGCCACAGGACTGGTCAGAGGCAATATTTATTCCAATACACAAAAAACGAAGTACAAAGATATCGGAAAATTAAACTCACATGCAAGCAAAATTCTACTTCACATCATTAATCAACACTTCTCAGACCTATTTAATATATACGGGTAGTATATCATGAGAGAAGCTCTTGAAAACCAGGAAGGAGGATTTAAAATAAGCGATAAAAAGAATTAAAATCTAAGATATGCTGACAATACGACAGTGATAGCCACAAATTAAAATACATATGTATGAACTCTGTTTTTTAGGTCTTCATTGTTACTTTTTTACGAAATTTTCTATGTCCTTTTTAAATTAACACACGTTTTAAAATTTAGGGAAGCAATGTTCAATTTTTTAACCAGCTTTTGGTGAAGCTTAACTACCGTATATTTTTAATTTAATATATAAATATATTTTATAGGGAAGCACCAGTTCGCTCTCACTTGAAAAATGTGTACGCGTGTTTGACTATGACAGCAGTGACTGCTTCGGCAGGCGCTTACACCGATATGTATACAGAATGGTTCAAAGCTGGATTCCTATCAAATCTCGGAGCGTTCGGCCTCATTATGTTACTTATGTGGACCCCTGATAATGAAAAAAATACAAAACAACGATTGGCCTATTTGCTCGGATTTGGATTCCTCTCAGGTACGTGTTCCGCATTCTATTTAATTTCATAATCAACTGTACCATATATAATTATTTATTAAATATATTCAGGTATGGGAATTGGACCTCTCCTACAATACTCCATTAGCTTGAATCCGGCAATCGTAGTCACCGCATTATCTGGCACATGTTTGATATTCGTCTCCTTCACAATTGCGGCAATATTGGCGGAGCGTGGACGATGGATTTTCATTGGTGGCACTCTTATGACATTGCTCAGCACAATCGCATTCCTCTCTTTGGCAAATATCTTCTTCAGATCGCAATTGGTCTACCAGGTTGGTGCATTGCTTATAATTAAAGAATCAGCGGTAAATCCCGTAATTACTATAATGTGTTTTTATTTATAGGCTAACATCTATATCGGCCTAGTGCTCATGTGCGGATTTATATTATACGATACCCAGATGATTATCGAGAAACGTAGAGCAGGAGACAAGGATTTCATTTCTCACTCGCTGGATCTGTTTGTCGATTTTATTGGTGTTTTGAGACGTCTTTTAATCATTTTGACACAAAAGGTTTTTATATCATTTAATAATTACTTATTAATAATGTTACTATTTATGATAACGTCTATTTTTTTTCAGGAGGAACAAGATCGTCGTCGCAAGCGTGACTAATTTTTTTGTTGATTTTAGTCTTTTGGTGGAAGTTATATATGTATATTAAAATAATCCTAAATTATCTGAAAATGTTAATATTTGTTTTAGTTTTATTATTTAAAATTTCCGGAAAAAAAAGTGATTTTTTTCATCGATATGAAAAATTCAGTGCTTTTACAGGGGTACAACAAATATACAGTATTCTTTATTGTGTCCGGATACTTATTATTTTTTAGTCATAGAGTTAACATTTATAATTTTGGCAATAGTTTTGTATAAAAAAGTTTTGATTAATCCTGTAAAGGTGCCAAAATTAACGATTCAGTAAAATGTATAAACACACTTGTACGTGTGAATTTAGTTGGAATATAATATATATTATACAGTAGTATCTTTTTTATGAAAAATAAATCTCCCTATAAATTGTGTTAGTAATTTCATTTTATTAATTATAACTATTTTTTATAATAAATGTGATAATGTGAAATTGTCTTTTTTTTATATCGTTATTCAAGGCGATCCGTATTCATATAAAAATGTATTGTATCATGGGGGTGATATCATTTTTGTAAATATCGAATGTTATTGCAATGAGTTATTGTCATTGTCGATGATTTACAAAATTATGTAAATCATCGACTTACGACTCATTTCATTATTTCATCACAATTTCATCGAATACTGACCATTTTTTTATTATAAAAAAAAGGCTGTTTTTACAGGTTATGTTATGATAGGTTTGGAACGAAAATAGTGATCCGGATAGTTTTATGGGATATTTATTAATTACCGGAACGGCCACAACATTCCGATTGGGTCTGATTCATTTTTACGGAAACATTGTCAACAAATCAAGAATGACATACCCGCCCATCACCATTTAATTATACCTTAACTTTGTTACCAAAAAAAAAACAAATGAATAACATTTAAATAATTTGAATAATTTACACAACAAAATGTGATAACTGCCACACATGTATAAATTCAATAAGTTTTTGAAATTATGGAAGTAAAATACTATTACTATCGGCGTTAAAACTAGTGTGGAGCCCTGGGTCGACCTTCCAATCACTTCCAAAGCAGCGTCCAGTATGCAATCCAACCACCCCCGCTTTAGTCCTTTCCTCCGGGGATAAGAAAGCTTGTTGACAATATGCCTTTTTAGTGGCCGGGATATACATTAATCGAACGTCTTGGTTTTGCTCTGCGTTCAGACCTATATGTCAGAAAGGGTCCATTCGAGGTATACAATTACGGAATAAGTAGTATAATTTGGTAATTACAGAATAGAACAAAAATATTATTTTAATTAGAGACCACGGCTATGTCAATTAAATTGAATTATAGAGTAGCTCAGAGTTTGCTTTGAATTTAATTACACGCACAAAGACACATATCAAAAAAACGCAGAGAATTTTCTTTTTTCATATAAAATATAAATTTATTCATCAATATTAATGTTATCCCCTTTGAAATAGTTACCATCAGACACGTCATATACTTGTGCTAGCGGTTGTATCAATCTCCTAAGGCATTTAACTTCTTCGGACATGGCTATCAATGTCAAGATACGCCAGTGACCAGTGTACCAGCACAAAAATTGTAAATTCTTTTCTGATCAAATTTATAAATTACAAATTATATCTCCAGTGTACACCCGATTATCTGTGTCCCGATTATTACCTGCAGAAGTGCGTCCGTCTCTATCCTGAGGCCGGGACTGCGATGATCATCCTCCAAGCTAACTAGGCTTTTCAAATACGGTTCAGGTCTCAAGCTATAAGCCCGAGAGTTGTCAACACGGAGGTTGTAACAATAATAATCAGACGAGGCTAGGGTCAATTTGTATTTAATTTATGGTCTGATCGGGTGCTACGAGCACCCCCGTTGGCACATCCGTCACTAAATCAGCACAGAAAGCGGCCTCTCATTGCTAAGCTCCACTAACTATCCAGTGGGGGCTCCCACTAGTTACACTCGTTCGATTGTGGAAGAAAATTTTACCTGACGTAATTTTTGGATGCTAACATCCGAGTTTTCAACCTTAGTCGTCCAAGAGAGAAAAAAATGGGGATGCAAGTGAAAAAGTAATCATCAGTCGTATTAGTCACAAACACGGCAAAGATTTCTGTTGACGCTTTTTTGATATACATCAGGCCAATGAAGATTTGAACTTAAGGATATAATAGCTCTGAGGAAAGTTCAAACTAATATTAGAAAATTATTAAAAGATCCTTGTAATAAGTATTTAATTCAATGGTTTTCCAACCCGAAGAGGATCTTTGCCACCCGGAGTATACTATGCAATTTCCACCGTTCCTGGGCTTCTACCAAAATCTCAATTTTTTTTAGTAGATATTCACCTAGCCTTGCCGAACTTTTTGATTTTTCTCGATTGACATTTTTAATAAAAATCTTACATTGCACAAACTTTTTGTATTCATCTAAAAAAAGTCTAAAGAATAAATATTATAAATAATCGCAGACGTTCATTGATTGCAATTGCGAAAAGAAAATAGTAATATTCGTTTCAGTTGCCACGGGTGCAATGTTTTTTCTCGCTCACATCCGGTACGATGTGCCAAGTGCGAGTTAAGCCGTGTGATTGTCATATGCCGCAAGAACTTAGTCTGCAGCGAGTGCTCAGTCTGCAGCGGGAATTGGCCGAGTGTGCTTGTCATTTACGCGTCATCTTGATTAATAGAGAAATCCAAAATATCAACCAAATTATGAAGCATATCATGAACAACTATTTTTATTCTTAGAATAATCCATATTTTAAAAAAAAGTCAAGATATGCATTAAGAATTCATCAATATCTTGACTTGAGATACTTCGGGTCTACTTACCGTAATAAATAGACTTCTTCCAGATGATGCAGTTGTTTTCGAGCCGCTGTGACGGATCGGTTACCCATGTTAAAATAAAAGTCTGCATAAGAAATGTATATGTAACTGTATTTTAAAACGAAATAAAAATTAACAGTTTGGATTATCCGTATTTTTTCAATAATCTCTGCCCCAACATTAGCCCGGATAATCGGGAGTGTATTCCATTTATAAATATAAAGGATTAATTAAGCACGTATTTACATATTTTTCAAACATTTATTAATTTACATAATATAAGATTATAAATAATAATTTATTGAGTCTTCCTAAGTGCTCCGCGAGAATTCCACGCACTTATCAGGTTCGATGCAAAGTATATTGAAAATGAATGTACTTGTGATGCCAATATTACAAATCCTAACCATAATAGACCATATGGATATCCCTGAAAAATTAATATTCATTTATTAAAAATAATATAATTTTTAGGATACAACAGATTGAGAATGTATTCGTATTGAACTTTGCTCAAAGAATAATACATAAATATGAATATAAATCTACACATTTAAAACTATATAAATTTCTGACATTTATTTTGATTCAAAATGAAAATCGTGGTATATGCAATTTATAAACCCAAATACTATTCGCTTGGTTATTTTAAATAAATAATGAACATTTTTCATATGATATGAATAAAATCTCATTAGTATGGATCTATTGTGGAAGGGTCGTGTGGCCTTTGGCAACACACGAGGAATATTTTAAACAATTATGTTAAATTCAATATATGACATTGAACCCGGTTGGTCGAATTCTTGTCGTTAATATTCAGCAGTTTAAACATAGCACATAATCTACGCTGGATTGCAAGTAACGAGAGAAGTTAATCTTACTAATGATATCCATAGAACTATATATATCATCATCATTTGCCAGCCATAAGACACTCACTTGAGCGTATGAGTCAGGATTGAGAGGAGAACCACACATGATGCGAGGGTTTCTCTTTCGTGTCCATACGCAGGGACCTAAGCCGTCTTGGTATGCGGTTTTTTGTAAAGAGATTCCCTCTCTTGGCCATTGCTGGCATTGGACATATATCTTTTACCCTGTTGGTATCGGAATTTACCCTCCCAACTGTGTCCAGGCAAGTAGGAGGTGGGTTTGCCTCTGTATACGATATATATACATCATATTTCTTGTACATTTTATTTTATATAAGTCTTTGAGACAATTACCTAAAATAACTACATTATTCTAGAATTAATTTTCAATACAAACCTGCCATAATTGAATAGCATCTTCCGACATTTCTTCTTCTGAACTATTTTCATCTAAGGTATAATTTCCAGTAAGGTATCTCCAGCAATCAGAAAAATAGTAACAAAGGCAGAATAACAAAGGAACACAACCGAAAACAATGATGCCAATTATCGATTTCTTCATTGTTGATACTTGATTTTTTTTTATTGCCGATAGACTGAAAATTGATGCTAGTAACGACAGACACCATATGTATTCCCATAGTAGAGGCTAAAAATCAAGAGTTAAATTATTTAGTGAATATTTGTAATGTATATAAACCTAACAGTGCCGATGGGGTCTATTTGGGACCCTTGGTTTTTGATCCTACATGTCATATACTTTCTGTATTTGTCTAAAAAATTCTAAAGAATAAATATTATAAATAATCATTGACCGTGAAAAAAAATAAAAACAATAATATTCGCTTCTGTAGTCATGGGCGCGTTTTTTCTCGGTCGCATCCAGTACGATGTGCCAAGTGCGAGTGACACGTGCTGCGAGAATTTGCCGGTTGGGCTACCAGCGGCATGTCCTCAGTCTGCGGTGGGACATCGCCGAGTGTGTGTGTCATTTACGTGTTATATTGATTAGTTAAAAAATCCAAAATATCGAAAAAATTATTAAGCATATCATGAATAAATATTTTTATTCTTAGAATAATCTATTTTTTTTTAAAATATCAAGATTTTGATGAAGAATTCATCAATATCTTGACTTGAAATGCTTGGGGTCTATTTCCATAGTAAATAAACCCCTTTCGGACGACACGGTTGGTTTCGAGCCGCCATGATGGATCGATTAATATTACACTGAAAAATGTATACATTTACCTGCGGTATTCGGAGTTCTTCAATTTCTAAAACGAATATATCCAATTTATCGAGTATGTCGGCTGATAATTTTGCAAGCATAACAAAAAATAGTAGGTGATGAAAAAATATACAATATTTTAATCTGGATTTATTGAGAGCGCTGAAACAAAATTTCATAAATACATTGTTATAGGATTTCTTAAAAAATATATTGTCAAAAAAATAAACCAATATATACCATAACTCTGCAAAACCCATTTTTATAAACTATTTTTATTAAAAAAAACTATTATATTTAAAATTATATTAAGTTTATCACATTTATATATAAAACTTAACGTAACTTAATATTTTAAAACAAAATGATCATCGCAGTGATTTATTTGGCAATGGTGTGTGCACAATTGAAAGCAGAGCCTGCATGTTTAACAATCAGAATACAATTAACAACTGAGAGTGTTATTTGGTTTATATAAATAACTTGCCTAGACAGTGACTCCGATACACACAATAATTTGGCAGTTAGTCAACCCAAATTTTTAAATCAATTATTTTTAAACAGATTCTACATTCAAATTTAACTATTAGCTGTCATTATAAAATCCGTTTTAAAAACGCTCAATTCGTGGAATGCATAAAAAAATCGACACAAAAAAAACATTATCTTTTATCAAGTAAATAATATTGTGATAAATCATCCAGCTAAAATTAATGTGATCATATTAATATTTATTTAATCATTTGTTATGTTATATTATAAATAACTATCTCAATAAGCTATAATTAAAATACTATATAGTTTAAACGATCATAAAATTCCAACGTCTTGTGTAAAACGGGATACAAATGAGAGTGAACGTGTTAGGAACATATGAGATATTTATAAATAGATGGACCATGTGGCTCATCTTTTGTTTTGTTTACATTATTTAGTTACTTATTTTAAAGTATCGTTTCTTTAACGAACAGCCCTTAATATCTTTTAACATCAATTTATTTTTTTAAACATTTTTTATAATTATTTGTGCTAAATTTTCACTTCTTTAAGAGTCATATTAACACTTTTAGAATCAGGTCAACCTTGTACAGCTTTCGATAAAGACGGTAAACACGGAAAATTTATAGAGCTTCGAAAAATATGTCAAGTTACTCAAATAATACTTAGATACGTATAATCCTTTCCTGGATTTGCTTGAAATTTCAAATATATACTCTAGTTATGTCGAGTGATGTTGCGTGTCGGTATTGGACGTGGCGGCGATAGCGGTTAGCACAACCATGGTGTCGTAGATTCTACGAAGAGCCAGGCCAATTCGGTGACGTGTGTGCTAGAGGAGGTGCTCATAGCACCCGATCAGACCGTAAATTAAATACAAATTGACCCTAGCTTCGTCTGATTATTATTGTTACAATCCGTGCGTTGACAGCTCGGCTCCCGAGCTCATGGCTGGCGACCTGACCTGTATTTGAAGTGCCTAGATAACTTGGAAGACGACCGTCACAGTCCTGGAATTAGGGTTGGGACGAACGTGTCTCTGCTGGAGTTCGCGTAGTGTCCTCCAGGTGACAAAGACAGAGCCTCAGGGTTAGAAGGCCACTTATATATGTATCAGTTCCTCAGTATGTTAGGAGTATTCCAAAGAATGAAGGTTTTTTCGTTGACTGTTTTCGTGGATTAGTTGGGCTTCGACCGCCACCCTTTCAAATTATGTTTTGTGTTATTTCGGTAACCACACTTACCAAGAGAGAATTGTGATTTGTAAAATTTTGAATTTAATGACCCAATTTGTAACAAATGTAGTATTTATTCGAAATATTATGCTTCAACATTTTTTGAAAGAAGAGACTGAAACGATTGCCACTAAAAAAAATTGTAGTGTACTGGTGGATTATTTGAATGTTCAAAAATGGTTTAAGAAATTTCCATCTGAAATTTTGATTTAAAAAATAACCCAAAAAGTGGAAGATGTCATGCTGAGTGCTTAAATAAAAAGAAATCCAACTCTGTCTATTGAAAAAATTGTGAACAAACCCGGATACTCGGATTCAAAAGCATCTTAAAAAATCGGAAAGGTGTGGAAGCAGAAAAAATGGATACTGCATGAGCTAAGCGAAGAGAATTTAGGCGATCGAATAAACGTTTGTGAACATCTTTTGGAAAGGGAATTCAAAACACTGTTTTTGCAAGACCTGATAACTGGAGATGAAAAATGGATACTTTACTCCAACCGAGTCACGTAGCAATATTAACCCCAGACCTCAAAAAAAATCTTATGTGTGTGTATGGTGGGCCTGTAAGGGCATAATTCATTTTGAAGCTCTTAAACCTGACCAAGCAATAAATACAAAACTTTATTGTGAACAATTGGACCGTTTAGTAGCGGAAATGAAAGAAAACGATCCTCCTGCATCAAAGACAATTTTTGTGCAGCACGACATACGGCAAAAGTTATACGAGAAAATAAACGGACCTGGGATGGAGGTCAATTTGTTACCCTCCATATTCTTTAGATATCGCTACGCCTGACTATCATCTTTTCAAACGGATGCAACATTATTTAAATGTTTTTTTTTTATTACTTAGGATTATTTATTTAAATGGCCTTCTAACCCGAAGCGAGTCTTTGCCACCTGGAGGACAATACGCGATCTCCGCCGGTCCTGAGCTTCTTCTGTCCACTTCCCAAGTACCAGCAATTACGATTTGAGAAGCAATGGGTTTTGCGTTTCTGCTATGTTAATATGTGTACATATAATGTAATAACCATAACGATAACATTTACAAGATAAATTTCATTATAACTTTTTTTAGAAAAAATTATAAAATAAAAACAATGATACCGGGGTTAATTAGCAATCGAGAGAAATATAAATTTATCTCTACATGATAAGATATCGAAAAAGAAATCAAAACATATTTATTTAATAATCACGTTTCATTGTTAGATTGAAATAATTAAATTGATTTATAAAAAGTGTCTCTACTTGTTTTATGTGTAAGTATTATTGTTTTTGAGAAACAGGTGTTCTCCAATTCTTTGACCTAGAACAGGTAACCATAAGTTGTGAATCAAAACTTGTTACTTGTAGACTGTTGGTAAAATCCAATACCAACAGTGGTAAGATACACGTCCAATGCCAGCAATGGCAGAGAGGGAAACTCTTTACAAAAAACCGCATACCATGTCGGTTTGGGTTCCTGCAGTATGGACACAGGGTCACTTGTGAGACTCAACTGCCTTTGGCCTCTGATATGGCCATAGTAGTGAAGAATCCTCTTGAGACATATTGTCGAGAGACTGTAATTTTTTTAGATATCTGTTTTTCCAAATTTTTGATAACTTTGACATTGTATTTTTGATAACCCCAATTTACCAACTCATTTTTGGCTCCCAATTTCCATTACTCATAAGTAGAGACCCAAGATAGAGACAATTTTCGATTCTCTCCAGATCAGGAAGATTAGCGGATCTGAATATCCGATTGCCTATAGGTATCAGCTCGAGTACTAATTTCTTACTTTCATATTCAACTCCTTTGTGCAGCTTGATTTGTTTTCCCACTATTTTGAATCTGCCTTCCAGTTTTCAAAGCCTTTTCTCATACTATACTCCCAGTTTAAGTTAAATAGGTCGGGGAAAAGTACACAGCCCTGTCTCATCCCTTTAGTAATGAAAACTTTTCATGTATCTACACAACAAGCGATTAAACTGGCCAAAATTCAGTGACAGTATGTGAAGACTGTCATGCTTTTAACAAAAAATAATTGGGGAACTTAAGTTACTACATCAAATAATGTCGTTTGATTTTAATTAAAGAAGAACAGTGAAAATGAAGATTTGAAATAATGTTTGTGATATAAAATGCTATGGAATTAAAACAATACGACAGTGCAGAAATATATTGTATACTTCATAGTTACTTCAAGTATGACTTTTGTAGATATTAGTTAGACATTAATGTATGTACAACGAAAAAAATATAAGAAAATCAATCAGCTACCATGGATTAAGTTCGATCATGCCCAAATTATTCTTCGCGTTTGATTTCTTTGGGGTTTTCCATTTTAAAAGTTTGCAAAGGCTTTGGATAATAAAATATTTTAGAGAAGTAAAGATATTAGGGAATAGAGTGACCACCGAATGGGAACAAGTAATAGAAAGTAATGGTGTCATTTAACTTATTATGTTATATTAATTATTTAAAAATATTAAAGATTTCATCATTCATTATTAAATGTAAACGATTAAACATCTACACAGTATGAATTCCAGTCGGTTTCCAATCAGAATTATGCTCGTTTTTAATAATTTAAGGCTAAAATTGAATGTAGTTTTTAAATAAATCGTTATATAAATGTGCTAATAGTATTAACGTTTAATAACGAGAGTTTGAATTAAGTTGAAGTTTTGTTTATCATATCAACGGAAAAATAAAGCAAAATATGAATACTATTTTTAAAAAAACGATAAAAATTTGACATAAATAAGAGTGGTGTTAGATACCTGGCGCGGTAGTGCGCGGCCACTCTCTGGCGATGTTCGAAATCGGCGCCGTCCGAGCCCTCCACAGTCGGGCCGCGGCTCGCCATGCTGCCCGCGCTGCCCTGCTGGCCCCGGCTGACAGCTGGCCCGGGCAGGCCGCCAACCGCCCCCTCCCACGCTCGCCAACCTACCGGCGACACTGGCAAACACGGCTATCTCCACTCTGATTAAATATTCTTGACAACTATTTTTATAAATATAGCGACGCATTTATATATTTTGCCGTGAACATAAAAAGTCATTTTGAAAAAAATAACTAATAGTTTTTACAATTCACAAGATGCGATCATTAAAACTGTTTTATTGAAATTTTTCAAAATAATATTTTCTAAAAAATGTTTAAGCAATATTCTTATTATAATAAATATCTATGGTAAAAAATTAACAGTGAGAATAAATTTTAATGGATTAATAAATCTAATCTAATGATAGATATTTCATTTTAAAATATAACAAACCTCACCACTAAAAAGAAAAAAATATCAAAATCATATTGGAGCAGGGCTTTTAGCAAAAAAGCTCTAGAAAAATCAGATAGAGATAATCAGAATTACTAAGGAAAAAAGACTGGGCCAGTTCAGTCTAAAACATAGGTTTCATATGTAATATGGAATGGAGACATATTACAAGGACTATTCCAAGTAAACGATGAATGTGTTACGTAAGATCTTAATGGGCTGAATGTAAGATTCAATGACCTCCGTCTTGGATAGGACCAAATAAAAGGACATTGCCATTGTGGCCGAAACCCATAAAAATTTATAGGATCAATGAATCATTGTCATTATCAGCATATTTGTAAATTTTAGTAAAGTTATCATGAGCACATATTATATTAATATGTAGCTGCTAAATAGTATGATCCAATAACGGTCCAAAAATTTATAAACACAATTTATCAGTTATGTGTATGATTATACGACTTAAAATTAAAATATAAAATAAAATAATACTTATAGTTACAAACTATACATTTATTATTTTTTATTTCATTTTTTAAATGCATTTTACAATATTAAAATGAATATATAATTTGCAGTTCTGATTTTATAATATTTCATTAGTAAAAATTTAATTAATCATAAAGTAACAATTACAGAAAATCAGTGTACATCTGAATCACTTCTTATAGATTATAAAATGTATTTACATTTAATATTTATAAACATTGTTGTAACTCTCTCTGAAAATTGACAAATATCTTGATTTATTTTCCAGATTAGTTACAAGAATATCAAAAACATTTTGTATATAAATAACGTTCAAGTAGTTTACTAGCCTATGTGAAAATATCTAAATAATATTAGTTGAAGATAAGACACTTATTGTTAGTAAAAGTTTGAATTAGTATAAATTTAACGTGCTTAAAATAATTACAAGTATTATTAATCGTGTACATATAGCGCCCCAATAATTCGATATGTCATGAGACAAATTAAAAAATCTAAATAAAGAAATATACTAATTGAAAATGCACTGACTGAACTTCAATATAACCGAGAAGTTATTATGTTTGGGGTTCAAATTATTGACGTCAGTACACTAATTTAATTTTGAGATTATTTAAAAAGAACACTGATATTCCGTCTTAACTTTAACCGTCATTTTATAATATAAATTAAACTCTTACCAAGGCTCTAAAAAAAGAAAACATGTTCATCGTTAATGATCTAAACTTGTACCACATAAATAATACAATACGTTTAAAAGACAACAAGATAAAACTATGATAATCAAATAAATTAAGGAATTAAATAGGGATTGATAATATAAATTATTCAAATGAATAATATTTTTAAATAAATAAATATTTTTTTTACATAAATTCTTACATTTAATAAAAGATTTTTGGAATGGAACAAACGTTACCGTAAAGTTATAAATCCCATGAAAATAAATGATGTTTTACGAGCATATCTCGAACTCCATCTTTTAACGGCTGACTCTGCGTCTCCTTTTTGACAGGTAGTTCCCAATCGGGATTCAAATTAAATGCGAATTGTGATAAAATCCGTAATTCACATTTAATCTGAACCCATCCAGGTGAATTTATGAACGACCACGGATGATACCTGTATGACATTTACATATTTTATTAGTATGACACATATTATATTAATGTTAAAATAATTAAAGAGCATAAGATTACCATTTTTGTACTATGTCTACACAAGAGCATAAGACTTCCAACCAAAGATGCAAAGCTTGCTCGTTTAAACCCAGACAAACTAATGAGCGCAGTTTTACATCCATTTGAGCGTGAGCATTGTCATGGGACAAATTGATTGCTTGAACACATCTGTACAACAGCTACAATAATAATTAAAATAAATTATTAGGTATGAACAATTTTGAAATAGTTACAATAATTTCAATTCAATTTTATTTACTTCTTCCGGTGTAAGTACTTTTCCGTCTTCGTCTAATCGATACGTCTTACATAAAACCAATCGACTATAAACAGAATTAAAATCTTTTTCAACCTCTCTAGAAGCAGCTTCTTCAATGAAGAGCCATGGATGACATGGTCCTCCTAAAATATATTAAACATTTAAAAAATGATTTTAATTCAATGAAACCCTGTTATTATGTGCCCTGAATTTCCAATTCTCCCAATGGTGGATTTCCCCTTAGGCGCATGAAACGAGCCCCTGGGGCCTCATTAGTTCAGCTTTCAAAACATTTTTTTATTAATTAAAGTACACACCTCAAAGGTCATATTTCGAACCATATGCACTGACTATTCCGCAGACCATGATCCATGGTTTCTGGAGCATAGCTACCTAAAGACAAAACGATGCAATGCATCAGGGCCCTCACTATACAGCCCTTTCAGAGACCAAGCCCTGCGGTTGGCAGGATTGGATTTCTACTTAGAAGATTTGCAGAACTAAATTTTTCCTGAGGTTGGCAGAACTGTATTTCTAGTGTAGTATTTTAGGGTATAAGGTGTAGTGAAAATGTTTTGAGATAGGGGTTTCCAAATTGAATTGCGCCTGGGGTCTCTCAAGTGCTAAATCCGCCACTGCACTCTCCCGCTATTTGCCTATAATTTCTACAATGTGATCTTAAAGTTATATGTTATCTGAAGTTATAAGACAATATAGTGGACAGGCATGTTCACGGAAACTTGTCAGACGAAAACTCTTTAATGAAGAAGAGGTAAACTCGATTCATCCAAATCCAACAAAAGAAAATGATATAAGGTATAATGAGAGATTCAAAGGAAATTTTATAAGCATTGAAGACATTCAAGAAGAAACCTTTCAATAGCATTGAAAGTGCTTTAAGCATGATTTTCTTAATAAAAAATATTGTTTCATTATTATTTACAACCTCCCTAAATCTACGTTTTCCTTGTTTTTACATTTTTTTTATCAGTTCCTTTCAAAACGGGGTTTCACTATATGTAAATTCATATAATATTATTTTAAAATTATAATATTTACCAAGAAAACTAGGTCTTCTTATACCATGCAATAAGACTTTTCTAAAAGCAGGTGCAAGAGTTCCTCTGACCAAATGTGTAACTTTTTGGGATACAGCATCATCGCCGGCTGTGCAATACCGTTTACTTCTTTCGTCGAGAAGTTGTACAAATCTCGCTGGAAACCATCCGCGTAATCCATTCAATTCTCCAACCCAGCAATGCTCATCACGATACGACAAAATTGTAATTACGTCATTTTTTCGAAATCCCAATTCATCATCGTCGTGGCGTTCGAAATCTAAAATAATAATATTTGATGATACCGATTTCACAAGGTCTCCAAGTGTAAATAAATAATAAAAACGAACCCAGAAGTGCTTTAGCGCGCCTCTTCCTGTTCCTCGAAACGTTTATAAAGTTATCGTGATCAGTTGTATGGCTTTGCATATTATAATCTGCGACGATATTGACTTGATTCGCTAATTGCGGCTCAACCGTTAAAAAATGACGGGCAACCTACAATTTTATATAATTTATATTCACGATACAAAATAATATGCAATTTATAAATTACCTGTGAAATTGCTTCACGTAAATCGACTAATACTTCAGTTTGTTTTACATTTTTACATTTGATATCATCTTCTGACGTTTCATCACCGAACAACAACATTTGAATCATTGATTTATTTTTTTTAACTTGTCTCCTGCAATATATTATTTAATTATAAATTAGGAATAAGGAATTTTGTTTGAATTAATTAAAAAAAACATTGGTATGATGTTGTATAATTTAAAATAACCTAGCCAATTGCTGTTTCGGTAAGTTTGATGCAGCACCTGGATCACCTCCAAGAAGAGCCCCTTGATCTGCCATTAAATAAGCTAAATGCCGTCTTCTTTGGGTATCAATTAACACCTGAGTAAGATTTCCTTCCCCTGCCTCATCTGACATAGATACGAGCTGCTCTATATTATCTAAACTACCAGGAAGATCAGACAGTGCGTTGAAGATTTCTGCAGAATTTGATAATTCCGACAAGCTTTCTTCCTACAAAAAAACATTAAAATACACAATATGGCATTTATAGAGTATGATTAGATAAAAAATGAGTTATTATTATACCTTAATCTTTAACATTGCTAATGTTATTTGGAATAGGACAATAGATCCATCCAAGAAAAATGAATCCCATATTCTTAAAAGCAGTTTCATGTGAACGACATTTGCAAAGAGAGTAAGAAACCAGTGTAAAGTAATCAAAGATAACTCTATGTCATGGTTACAAAGTACTTGATCTACAGAAGGAAGATAATTAGTCACCAGAGTCCTCAAAACTCTTTGATCTGCTTGAATACCTATCATAATTAATATTTATTTAAATATTTAAAAACAATGTCAAATTTATATTTATATACTACAAATATCTACCCATCAATGTAGTCGAATAATATGATGCAGGCAAAAGATCTTCTACAATTGTTGCCATCATCCAAAACGCATCTTCTTCCTCCATTAATAATAATAGTGATGCAGCTATTACATTCGTTCCCTGGCAGTACCTAATACAAAGGATATTTTCATTAATATAGATTTTAACTTTGAATAATGAATACTATGCAGTAATTTAAATACCCAATTTCAGGATATAACCAAGCTAAGCCACGTAAAACTCTTCTTAATCGTGGAATTCCTGTACTTGTCATGTGAGAAAAACAAGCATTACTTGGTAAAGTACGAACGAGATCTTTCTCAATTTGTTTAGATGTCATTAAACCATCGTCACTAGAAGCCTTTTCAATATCCTTGTACGAAACATCTGACTGCATTTTCTTCTGAAGTGCGCCTATTAAATAAATGATTTTATTTTATTTATAATATATAACACAATACAATTTTGACTTAATTTCGATGTACGATCATTTTCTATTTTAAAATATACTAATAAATTGGGTAATCATAACCAAAGTAATACAGAATACATTTATGAAGCCGAGAAAACCTGTAGTATTGAATACCTGATAATCTCATCCACATTTGTGGCCTCAATGAATGCGGAATGCCTTCTTTTACCATAGTTCTCAACTTTTCAGTACGTGGAAGTTTTCCGTCGGTACTCTCTACTGATAAGTCCATCTCTTTACTTGAAAATTCTACTTGCGCAAGCCATTGTAGCCTAATTAATAAATAATATTATTTTATTTATATATTTATTCACATATTATTATATTCGGACATGTAATCTTTAATAATATTGGATAATCTACCTATGTTGATCATCTTCGACAAATGCAAGAGTTGAATGCTCTTTGGAATCATGTTGAAGTCCATCATCTTCATCTATTCGAAAGCCAAATTCGTCAAATTTACTATCAGGTCCAACATTTGATTCATTAATCTAAAATCCAATATAATATAATTAAATTAATCCAGCAATTAATATATCAAATACACATATCATTGAAATTTTACCTCAGAGTGACTCAATTTTGCTAAAAGGTTTTGAGGCCACATGCTTGTAGTTAATCCGGAAAACGGACCCCCTGGAGTAGGTTGTATCTTTTCTGATATAAGTATGCTACTCATTGGTTCGGTTAAATCTTCAGTGTCATCTTCTGCTAGTGCGGCATCTAGCTCTCGCTAAAATATCCAGTAACAATAGGAATTATAACACATAATTTAAAAAAATATTCCAGTACAATATTAAAAATTCTAAAATTGCTTATTGCTAGTACGCAGTATATACATGCTGGAATGAATTTATAACGTTTTTTCTCATAGATTGATTTGAATCATGAATAAATTACATTTATCATAAAGAGTAATAAAATTAGAATTCAATATTTGTCATGTTACATAGAAATATTTTAGTAAAAATGTATTAATACGTGTTCGCATGAACGTCCGTGTCATAAATGTGGATTGAAATCAATTATTATTTAAACATTATACAGAAACATGTACAACATTATGGAGAGCGAGAAAACATATTGTCAAATTGGTAACCTGGTGATCCTCCTTCCCCACGTAACCCTCGTGGTCACGAGAAGTAAATAAAGACTTGGCAATGTCCATTTTATTGATTTCTAATTTATTATTTTCAATTTTTCATTTTATGCATTCCTGTGTGAAACAATCCACTTGACAGTTGTTGATGACAGGTGTAGTAACCTGAAACGTCACGTATAAAGTTGCCAGCATAAAAAAAAATCATATCTTCATTAAATGTATTTATCCTCCTTCAATAAATGCAGGCAGTTAATTGTAAAAGTATTTTTTCTATACAAACATATAATAATAAACATAAAGTTACAATAAAACAAACTATAAGTTAAATGTATATGTATTTACCGATCTATCAATTATGTTTATACGTTTATGTGTCAAAAAAGAATAATATATTTTTATATATTAATTATTCTAGCTATTGTTTTTATTCGATTTTCAATAAATTATACCAGTATGTAAAATTAATTAATGCACATTAACATATATTAATTAATCGATTAAAACAAAGTATTGACTATTTTTTTAAACAAAAGATGACATTTTATTATATTTTCAATGTCGTAAACACGTTATTGCCATGCCATTAACGGGGTATTATTTTAAAATGCGACAAATCGTGCACTCTTTTAATAGTACACTCTTTCGCCTGATTTTTACGAACTTATTGACCTTCTCTTGGATTTATGAACGTAAAAACAATGACGAATTGAAGTACAACTATGATAAAAAAAAAAATGATAAATAAAACATAATTTATAAATGATAATTGTATATTGACTCTTTTGCAAATATATTTTTATTAATTAATGCAAAAATAAAATGTAAAAATACATTTATGATACACTTTATTAGAGTTATTATACAACAAGCATGACCATTAAACTAGAAATATTTCTAATTTATTACACTATTGTTTCAACAATTCTTTGATTCATTTCCCTGCGATAGATAGTTTGTTTTATTTAATAGTTATTGCAGTAAACGTATGTAGATATGATAAAAATACATATATTTTGCGGTTTCAAAATTTTTAAAGTTAACAAAAATATATATTAGTGTGAATAGTTTATCTAAACATAGACAATATTGTTTTTTTCTTGACCGTAAAGGTCACATTTCGTTGCATTGATAACACAAATAATGTAAAAAGTAGATAAAGTGTTAGTTGCTATCCAACTCATTATTTATTAAATATCTAATACTTAAATATTTATATCGAATAAAATACCAATATTGGAAAATTCTAATACTCAAAACATGTATTTTTTTTTAAAAAATAACACGAAATTGAAATAAACCTTAAACGCTTGGATTTTATATATGGGAAGTTATTTTTTTACTGACGCCCTATTCAGCGCCCTATTAGTTGTTTTTTTTTTTAATTTATCTTTTCGTTTGTTATTGTTAAAAGGACTACGATGGCTAATAGCACTTTAAGACGAGTTTGCTATTATCAATTACGAGATCTGTTCAAGAGTTCTGTTTTCTAATATTTTTTTATGTCGCACAGTTAAACTAATTCTGGTGCGTCAATAAAGTTCACTGATTATTCTTAATAAAATAATATTAACTTGGTAAACATTTAAGAAACTATTAAAGAATTACAATATGCATAAAAAAATACTGCATATAGTTTGTTTGAAATAAAATTTAGCTAATGCTAATGTATTACATATGAATATTCACATGAAAATACGATTAGTATAATTTAAAATATCAAATTAGCATATGAAACGACATGTATATAAATTCGACTATTTCTCTGTAATCACGTATTGCATTTTATCTCACCAACTCATACACAAACGTACTCGGGTAAAATCCAAAAAACAATTATATCCCTATGTGTTGCATTATTTTAATCAGATCTATAAAATACATAATCTCAAACGATTGATCAAAATTAAGTAATGGACGTTCATTGAATTTTATTGTCGTTGAGCCATGACTCTATTACAAAATGTAGTACTCTTGAAAACAAAACAATTCGTCTAATCCGGACCTAATGTATCACGTCATAAAGTCGCCTATGGTGTTTTTCGAGTTTCATACTTCCTGCGCACACCAATTTAAAAGTAAATCTTCTTATCTGTAGAGTCAATTTGTTTCTCCTCCATTGATCACAAGTAGATATTAATTTGTTGATTGTCCTCCGACGGATGTATAAATGGGCACGATGTCCCTAAGGATAATACACTCTGCTGCATTCGATTCATAGAGAAGGATCTAATCTAGTTATCTTCGCAGAATGAAGACTTTCGTGTTGTTGGCCTGCGTGATTGTTCTGGTCCAGGTACGTGGATTTATAAAATGAATATTTTCGTGTGCTGATATCTCGTATTTGATTCCAGGGTTTGACAGACGAACAGAAAGCCAAACTCCAAAAACATCAGAGTGATTGTATATCTGAATCTGGAGTCGATTTGGCCGCGGTCAAAAATTTCCACGCCGGCGATTACAGAACTGAAACCGACGGCCTGAAATCGTTCATACTGTGCATGTTAATCAAATCCGAATTGATGACAAAGGAAGGCAAATTCAGAAAAGACATAGCCCTCGCCAAAATCCCCGTGGTGGAAGACAGGCCAGAGGTTGAAGTCATTATCGACAGTTGCTTGAGCCACGTCGGAACAACGCCGGAAGAAACCGCCTGGAACATCACCAAGTGCTACCACGAAAAGAACCCCAAACACCCGATCCTGTAAATAAAACCATCGATCAATGCATAATTTTTTTAGTAGAATAAATCGAAATAAAAACATGTAATCATTGCATTTTGCCGTGTTTGAAACTATTCGCATAACCTATCCCTAGTATTATTCCATAAACTGTTATGATCATTGCCGATTGAAACCAGTTTCTTGATCTTGACAGCTATTCAATGTTGACATTAAATGATTCAGCCACCAGCCTCGATGACCAATATAATAAAAATGGATTATTAATGGAAAATATTGCATAATGCTGGTGTGTGACAGAAAACAACGGCCTAATAATGGTTATTTATTCGAATATCCATATTCAATTAAAAGTATGAATTAAATCAACAGTTTTATTGAATTCTGTATTATTAGAACGGCGAGTAAAAACATCGACGACTGCAATGCTAATGAATTTATGGCCTGCACGATGATATCTGAATACAATAAAGTGTTCGTAATCGACGAGATAAATAAAATGTAGAAAATGTTCCACAATACAACAAGAACTATATATGTTTTTTAATAACAAAAAGGAAACGAACACATTATTATTATCTTTATTGCGTTGACGCCAATGATGAACTCTATTAATGGATAGATTTCAGTCTGCATCGTGAAAAAAATATTGTGAATATTAATTATTTCAGATAAAATAATCGATGGGTCATTATACTGTATATATACGCAAAAATGACTTATGATAATTGGCAATTGTTATTTGTTCAATAATACAATATATAAATAACAACTGATTAGAGAAAAATAATAAACTATATTAAAACATGACTAGACAATGGAATAATGGACAAAAAAATAAAGCTTTTCAACATTTTTTTCTTAAATGCACGTATTGCTTTGTGACAAAAAAATATTGCGTTGAAAGCTGATCCCTTTTCTGTTCAATGCAGATAAAGGAAGAATGCATTGGGTTTAGGTAGCCATTATATAAGTAGACAAGGATTTTTTTACAGAGCATAAATTGACAAATTGGATAAAGCAAAAGTCTGCATTGTTATGCACGTACACATATTGTTATCTCGTCTCGAGACAGGTTAAAATGTTCAGATTTCAACAAAAAGCACGTCTGCATTCCTTTCACAGCGCATCCGAAATATTAAGTAACTCGATATTTAGTTAATGCTTATGAAATCGATATAATAAATTTGTGAAATTAGATTTATGCAGAATATGCTTTAAACATGGGCCATTTTCGGATATATGAATTATAGAAGAAAATAAAAATGAAATCTATTTTACGTTCCAAATTAAATGTTATCTCTTTCCAAAAAATTAAAGTATAACTAAAACTAATAATGAACATATGATTCCAAAAAACTTTGATATAAATTTGATATATTGATGCGAAAAATTGCATAAAATTGAAAAATATAAAAATCCACGAAAACAATAAATACACCTTGGCCTCGTATAACACAGGTTTATACAACACGGTTGATGTTTAGTGGTATTTTTGGTACAACACGATTTAGAAAAAGTAAGAAATATAATGCGCGTACACGCTCAGTAATAAAAGAAAAGATGGAAAGGGCTCTTATGATATGGATAGAAGTCTGCAATGACAAAAATATACCCATTGACAGAAACATTTTTCAAAAGAGAGCACTAAAAATTTATGATAATATATAAAACTGAACAATCAGATGAACAACAATCAAATTTTTCCTGCTAGTAAAGAATGGCTTAAAAATTTTAAGAAGCGATTAATATAAAAATCCTAGGAAAAATTGCGTCGGCTGACATTGAATCTTCCAAAAAAATGATTTCAGAATTCGCCGAAATTATAACACTCGAAAAAGAGTGGAACATAAAATTGTTAGTGATAGCGATGATGAATGAATGATGAATGAATTATTTATTATATTATATATATAAATCAAGTTTTTTCAATAATTATGAAAATGTATAATTTTGTCGATTGTTAAATAAAAAAGAACAAAAGACATTAACAAGTTTCGATATATTTTGGAACGCAAGGACTATTTTTGTATGAATTTCAAAACTCGTATAACATGGATTTGTATTATACGACGTTTTTGTGGAACCATATGACCGTGTTATACGAATCCAATGTGTATAAACTTATAAACTAATATGTATAAGAATTTAACAAAAAAACATATATTTCGCATAAAAATATTAATAAAATAAGAGAACACATTTATTATGAATAAAAGATATATTTTTTTATTTATTCTGGTCACAGCGATTTCCTGGATGCATTCTATTTAATTTTGTGTAAAAATGTGTGAATTTAAAAAAGGGGATGATATAATACAATTTTTTAATGAGAACTGATTATTTTGACACTGAAAATATGAAAACGACAAATTATAATTTTTCATTGGATGATTTTTATTGTTCTTACAGTATTGACAATCAAAGTATCTGTGATTTGATAGATTTATATTGTTATAATATCGAATATCATTATAGAAATAATAACGTAATAGAGTAATACTACGGTTATTATTATTTATTGATATTTTTAAATTAACTTTTCAATAAATCTTGATGAAACTCTGGTATAGCATTTTTTTTTTCAAGACCAATTTTCATTGCAATTTTTAACGGAATTATTATATAATTTCAATTGACAGGAAGAGCTCTGACTATAAACAATATGATTCTAAAAACGTGTAATGCTTTGTAATAAAAAAAACAGCAGAATTTATATAGAAGTACCATACGAATGATTAGGTCTATTAAAATAATTTCGCATAAATGTTTGTGCATTTATGAATTACGTTCGTTGGTGATAAAAGAAACATTCTAACCTTTGGTCAAAAAAGCATTTCAATGCAATTATAAATCAAATGACACGGTTCCTCCCACCACCGTTTCGCTATCTGGTTATCGGAGCTCAATATAAAAGGACCTGAGGGTGCTGTTCAAAATACAGTAACTGTTGGTTAGCAATCACAGCAAAATGAAGTTCCTCGTGTTGGTTGTTGCTTTGGCTATGTTTGTCAGTGCTCAGGTAAATAGAATTTATTTGTTTGAAATAATTTATAATATGCGAGGTTCAGACGATTTTTTTTAGAATTATTAATAATAATGATCCATTGAAAATATATATATATTAAATTTGCATTGTTTAATGATTGTATGGGAAAAATTATATTTTTGTGATATATTTATATTATAAATGTTTTATTTCTGTTTAGGCATTGACTGATGCCCAGAAGGAAAAATTGAAGGAGCATTACGGAGTATGTACTGATGAAACAAGCGCCGACAAGGAGCTGATCAAGAAAGTCCGAGGTGGCGACTTCACTGTCGAGGACGATAAAGTCAAGGAATTCATGTTCTGCATGTTCAAGAGGATCGGTGTTATGGACAACGACGCCAATTTCCTAAAGGATGTGGCCCTTTCCAAGGTCGACGAAAGCATCCGCGACAAGGTCAGCAAAGCCATCGACGCCTGCCTTGGCAAAACTGGAGATACCAACGCCCAAACTGCATGGAACTACGCTAAATGCTACCACGTTGAGAGACCCGACCACGATTTCGTCTAATTTCACAAACAATTAAATGTGTTAGAAACTTTGCGACATGGAATTATTGCTGAGAGGAAATAGTATTAAAAACAGGTCATATTTGCAATATTCATTTGAAAATCTCGATAAAAATGTTCAAACTGCAAACGTAATAAACATTCATATTTCATAAAAATACACGTATTTTATTTAAAATTCCTTCATTTTTAATATATGTATTCCAGATGTTATGAAAAAGTCACATTGAAATATAATATATGTGTTCCATTACTTCAATCAATTCGTAATTAAATGAGATATATGAGATACCTTTAATATAGAAATATATTTATTTAGAATGACTATTTCACAATAAACGCATTTAAAGATCGATTTCGAAAATTACATTTTAAATTTACTATAATATTTTCAATTAAATTACCATCTCATTGAGCCAATGATTTATAAGTTGTATTTCTAAATAATCATTTACGTTTATATTATTTTATAAAAAAATCAGTGTAAAAAGACAATTGAACTTTATTAACGGTGTAAAATGAAAATCTTAAGTACAACCGTAGCGAAATCAATCTCCGCATTTACAAAAAAATATATTTTTAATGCGTTTTGTTAATCCTTTAATTCTTTCTACGCATTGAAAAATGTAGAATACTTTTTTTAAAGAATAGAAACTGAAAGAATTACAAAATCGTTTTCGGCACGCCTTATTCACTAATTCTCTCTATATATTTTGAATTAAATATTTTTTTAACTTAAAATCTTACACTGCATTGATTAGACTCGAAATGATTTTTATAAAAAATAAAACTTTACCTGTCTCTCACAATGTTTTCAAAATAATATAAATCTTGTCCCTTTTCACCTTTTTTTTCACAAGGTTCAGTGGTTTTAAATAAAATAATCTGGAATTCGTTTACCTGTGGGTTATTCATAGGGTTTTAAATATATATTTGGTGAAAAAAAAAATATATCGTAACCCGCGTCAGGTAGCTGAATCGTCTCACAAGAATGGATCGTTTGTGATCTGCCTTAGCTTTTCAATACACCTGTCAACCTTATCTTTGGTACGATGATTTTTTATGGGATCGCCATAATGGTACCTTCGACAAACTCCACAAAACTGATACGTTACATCGACATTTTTTATTCCAATATTTTTTTTTTCTGAAATGGCCGAACGTTTCTAGCCACTTACAGATGGTCCATTGCTTTTTTCCTTTGATTCGTTTGGAACGGTTTTTGCGTGGGAACCATAATTTTCGCGTGTTTACGGCAGAAATTTGACCTCCAGAGTGCTATTGTTAATGGTTATATAACATATATTTTATAAGATGCATAAAGCTATCTTTGAATATTTTCAACCAACCTATATTTTTTTATCAATTTTTTGATAATTCTCTTTTTTTCGTTGATGGAAAGATCGTACACATTTCCCCACTTTCTGATTTCATAAAACCCAACCATTTTCGGATATGTATTTTAGATAATAACAAATAAACCATCATTATACCAACAACGTACATATATTTTAAAATACGACAGTTTTTTAACAAGGATTACTATTATTTAATTACAACATCATTTTGGAATAATCGACAATCGCAGAGATTTTGACATCGTTGTATTTTTCTTCACGTATAAGACATCTGCTAAGCAAATGTAAAATAATTCAAGGAGTAGATTACAATGATAATGAACATCAAATGCAATCACAGGAATATATCATATTTTATTTATTTACCCATATATTTTAAAATAATTAACATATAACATAAAAATAACTATAGTTTACACCTACAATTATTTGATGCAAAAATTCAGTCATTCGGATTATTATTTTAAAGTTATAGTTTCATTAGCGACAGAATAGATAAAACATACCTGATAACACTGCTATTTCCTTTTCCAACATTCCTTTTACTATTAGTTGAAGCATACGTGCATAAATATATTATTATCCGCCTATATAAAGTATGAAACGTTTAAAAATACCCGTTTAGTGTTCATCATATATGAAAGGGAGTCTGTTCTACATATGGAAATGTTCAATATAAATTTAAATGGTCTTATATTATTAATTGCATGGATATTTTTTTTTATTACATTTATTGTGAGTATATACTATATGTTAAAATATTTAAATATATTGCATACAATTTAATAAAATATGTGCATCAAACGTTTATATGATTTCTTAGGTTGGATATCAAGAAGAGCAGGTGGCTAACATAAAAAGTCATCATCAGGAATGTCTGCAAGAGACTGGGGTCGAGGAGGGTAGAGTAAAAAATTTAAAAGAGGGCGATTTCGGGGACGAAGCAGAAGATTTGCAATTGTATGTGTTTTGTATGTTCGTAAAAGCGGGCATCATGACTGAAGATGGAAAGTTTTTAAAAGATGAAGCCATGTCAAAATTACCAGACGATGCTGACAGAAAAAATGTATCCGATGCTATAGACATCTGCATAGATGAAAAAGGTGCCACGCCCCACGAAACTGCGTTTCGAATGGCGAAATGCTACTTTGAAAATAATCCCGACGACATATTTAAATAAAATATTATGTAAATGCAAAATATTTGTACAAGAATAAAAAAATGGCATCGAATAAATTAAAAAAAATCCAACTGTACATTTTATTGTATCTTGAAATTTTATAACATCATTATAGGGTATACATAATAAGTAATTTGCCAATATCTCTGTAGCAAAAATCAATATGCAAGATCTTTATTAATTACTGCAAATGTTGGGTAATAAAAATACATAATTCTCTTAAATGCACATTGAATCTTTGTTTTTTTTATGGTACAATGTTTCCGTGACTAATTACTGCAATTCTAATAGTGTAATAGCACATTTTTTTTAGTATAAAAGGAGTTGTTGAAAATATTCAAGCACAGTTCAATTGCAATCGGTCAATTGTATTCACGGAAACAAAAGATGAAGTTTGCTATAGTCCTTATCGTGTCTTCAATGCTAATCAGTGCACAGGTAATATATTTAAAATCTAAAAATCAAACTGATTTATCTGCAAATTATAAATAATTTTAATAATGCAAATCATAAATTATTGTAAATAATAAAAAAATGATTTAAAATAATGAAGTTGATCTTGATCTCGATAAGTCTGATCAGCGCTGGAATAATTTTAAAATGTAGGGTCAGTATCATATCGTATTAATATGTTAATCATTGATCGATTATTGACGTTAACCTAGCCGTGCCAATATTTTGTGGAACCCAAAGTTTTTTAATTTTCTCGAATAACACTTTTAATATAAGTCTTACATGTCACAAACTTTTTGTATTTGTCTAAAAAAGCCTAAAAAATAAATATTATAAATAATCATTGATCTTTATTGTCCGCAATTGCGAAAAAAAAAACAATATTCGCTCGCATCCGGTATGGTGCCAAGTGCGATTGAAGCGTATACTAGTGACACGTGCCGCGAGAATTTGGGGGTCGGTCTACCGGCGGCGTGTCCTCAGTCTGCGGCGATGTTCCCTAAGTGTGCGTGTCATTTGCGCGTCATATTGATTTGTAGAAAAATCCAAAATATCGACCAAATTATGAAGCATATCGTGAATAACTATTTTTATGCTAAGAATAATCCATTTTTTTAAAATGTCAAAGTATTGTTGAAGAATTTATCAATTCTTGACTTGAAATTGTTGGGGTCTATTTTCTTACAAAATAGGCCAGCGGCGTTGGTTTAAGCCGTCGTGACGGATCGGTTAAGCGGATATTTTCGCGGAATGGTCATGACCATTGAGTAATATTGTTTTCGTTATATTGATTATCACACCACAAATCAATTACAACAGTCTGATCATTGCGGCACCGATATTCATTATTATTTCATTGCAGGCATTATCAGATGAACAAAAACAGAAGCTGCGAGAATACTTTAAAACATGCCAAGAAGAAACTGCAGTTGCCGATCAGTACCTGGGTAGAGTTCGAAAGGGCGATTTTGAATTTGATGACGCCAAAGTCAAGGATTGGTTTTACTGCGTTTTCAAAATGAGCGGTATTATGACATCGGATGGAAAGTTGATGAAAGATATTGCATTGTCGAAGGTGGAGGTTGAAAATCGTGAAAAAGTCAGCAAAGCAATCGACACTTGCACTGTGACCAAAGGAGCCGACAACAGCGAAACTGCTTGGAATTTTGCCAAATGCTATCAGAAAGAAAGACCAGATCACAATATAATTTAAGCATGTTGGTCCCCTAAGTCCAACTAAAATATTACATTGCGCATTATTATTATATTAATTATGGCATTCATTATATCTAAAAAATTAGTTGTTAATAATAAATAATTAAATAATAAAAAAAATGCAAAGAAAATTGGTAATTATTTAACATTTAATTTAATCAATTTATTAAAAATAATTAAAACAATATGCAAATTAGAATACATCATCTCATGGTGATCTACATTATAAGTCTCTGAGAAAACGTTAATTGATCTATTGTAATTGATGTATTGCATAATGGTCAATCATTTTTGCATATAAATAAGACAAATACACTAACATTGTAATAATATTAATAATAAATTAGTAATGTAATATAATGCAAAAATATTAATTTTACCTTTGAATATATTTTTTTAACTATGATATAATTGATAAGGACAGATAAGTCATTAGATTGATAATAATGTCAGTAAAAGTCTTAAATAAAAATATAAATACAGAATCATGAATACATACTATTCATTTGAGTTCAGCAATAGGTCACGGTATCGCTGAACCTTGTTATAATTTATATAAGGATTGCATCTACGTCAAGTAGAAAAACTTACTAACCTTAATAAAGAAAAATTTTAGCGGTCGTCCTTTAATTCCGTAAGTATAAAATAGGATGCATTTTCTAAGCAGCAGTATTCAGTTCTCGTGATAAGCAATAATACAACGGGCAACAAATATTTTAAAATGAAGATAATAATATTATTTTTCATAATGTTTTATTTCATCTCAACTATCGACGTAAGTAATTCAATTTTAATTATATGTATTATAAAAAAATATAGCAAAGCATTATCATCACCGTTACCTGTAAATGTGTCAGATATTTATATCATTATGATACGTTAAGTCTGAATAATATTGATATCACTTTTCTATAGATATATTTTATAAATTAAAATAATATGTATGATAATGCATTACAGAATTTATAATAATCTATGTCTTAGGCAATCATTTAATGTTACATAATCTTGATTGAATTACATTTATGACAGGGAATTATATATTATTTTTAAATATAATATAATTAAATTTTTCAGGGATTGTCATTAACAGACGAACAAAAGGTAAAAGTAAAACAATACCATAGAGCATGTTTGGATGAAACTAAGGTCGAGCCAGAATTAGTTAAAAAAGCAAGAAAAGGAACATTCACAGAAGACGATAAATTAAAACAGTTTGCTTTTTGCTTTTTAACCAAAGCAAATTTGGTAAATTCAGAGGGCAAATTAAACGAGGATGTTGTAATGGCCAAGTTGCCACCGGGTGCTAACAAGCTCGGTGCCAGGATAATTATGGATGTATGTAAAAATGAAACGGGTAAAAATCCCGCAGAGACGGCTTTTAAAATTTATAAATGTTATTATGAAGCAACGCCTAATCATGTATCACTTATTTAAATTAATAATATATATGCAAAATCAAATTAATAAACGATATATAATAATCTGATACTCGTTGTTTTTTTTTTCAAAATATTATATATATATATATCATCATCATCATCATTTGCCAGTCACAAGGCTCTCACTCG
>JAGXCT010037026.1:135001-148870 GCA_022495035.1 Philopotamus ludificatus
ATGTTCCTGGATGTCTTTCTTAGTATCATTCTTCGTACGATTTAAATATACCCCATAAATCTTCTTAAATCTAGTTTCTGAGAATTCGGAGCGAGTATATGCACGAATATATGCTGTTTATATTATTAATCTCCTTACATCATAATAATCTCTCTTCATCGTTGTTAAATAGAATTCCCTCGTGTATAAGCCTCTACTGTTTGTAATAGTGTCAGGATTACGATCTTACCTCACCTCTAGCAATATTAATTATAGAAAATGCATCCGATATGCATATCGGGATGATAGAGTTACCTGCATTGGGATTGTTAGCATTAACTTTCTATATACATTTATGTACGTACATACATTGGTATAAGCGATCCTCCTGGGTTCAGCAGTCAAAAGATTTGAAACAAGAGTGCACTCTCTCACTGATTTTATCTGGTTGGACTAGCGTTTAGGGATTTGCCTCGTTATTTCTTCCTCTACGCGTCGCCGACTACCATCAGGATCTCGGTTTTGCGCTCTTTGTAGATATATCGTTTCGAAATCGTGTTTCGTTTGTTCGAGGTCTACTATAAAACGCTGCTTATATATATTAAATTTATTTAATTATGAATTCAATTTGAGTTTTGAGATAGAAACAATGAAATTTACCACGGTAAGTGCAGGTTTGTCTCTGTGCCGTCTCCATTGCAGGAGGACAGGAATAGCGGAGCGTTGCCAACAAAAATGTTGTTCTTTTCTTTGGCAACGTCGCGCAATGGGAGAAACGGCATTAGAAGAAACGCGGCCCATACATATTTAAGGCTTTCACGTAACTCATAAAGACATCACAAAGTGAAGAGCTTACATACAGGCTGGACGGCACAAAGCCAATCGTTGAAATATTCATGTGCGCGGGGGGACACAGCGAAAACATTTTGATATTCGCTGAATAATGCCAAACGCCAAATGTTCGCCGTGCTGCATCGCAAATATCATGATTTATATTCGTTGATTGGGCGATATCCCGTGTAAATAATTAGCAGTTAATTACGTCACTTCGGGTCAGGGTTTTAGAAAGTACAGCGTATTTCTGATATCTTGAATAATATTAATATTTGACAATATGAATGTTATATAATTTAGAAATCATGGTCACCAAAAAAGCTGTTACTGCCATATTGGATTATATTTAAATACATAATAAACAAAATGGCGGCTGCTCACGCGTACAATTCACTAGATGGCGATTTATAATTCATTTGTTATATTATTTGAGGTTATGTTTCATATAGTGTTTTTGTATGCGTGTTATTTGTTAATAAAAATATTATTTTATTTTTAGGTTATAAAAACGAGTGTCGATAATCATACTCACATATGTCATACTATGCTTTATCACTTCGAAAAAGGATAGAAAGCAGTGCAGTCATTTCGCGATCTCAACGAACTTTTTGGTAAAGTAACAATCAGCGAAAAGAGATGCAGGGAATGGTTTGCTCGTTTCAGATTTGGCAACACTATCTTGGAAGATAAGTCAGGAAGAAGTCGACTATCAGATTTCAATGACCAGGCTTTTTAGGTAGCCATGGAAGAGGATGAAAGCTTGACAACTCGAACGCTGGCCGAAGACTTCAATGCGGACCTTTGTACCATCGTTCGTCGTCTCAAAAACCTCGGAAAGATATGGAAAGTGGCAGGATGAGTCCCTCACGAACACTCCGACAACAATAAAGCCGAACGTGTCTGAATTTTCACGACAAACGCCTGATAATTATGCACCAAACTACCAACCAACCCATAATGTTCGATGAACTTATGTTAATTGTATATAGATTTATAATTTATTGACACATGAAAGTCAGCGACATCAAGAACAGTTCATTGAGCTTGTATGAAACGAATATTATTTCTCAATTATTCAGTACTTTTGTATACAATTACCTCCAATTAGCAGATAATTTCAGTATATGTAATAAAATTTCATAATTTGGTAATTTTTAAAAAGGGAAAGGATATAAAATTAGGTTTTAATTGCCGTTAATGGTACTTTTCGCTATTCTTTGTTTCTACGGGGCCTCGTTGCATTATCTTGTCCGAATCAAGAGCCAAGGGCGGGGACTCGAATAGCCAGCAGAGGGTTCGCAGCCCTCATTCAATTAGCAATTAGGGGTGAAATGAACTGTTTATTAAACTTCCGTTAATGCGGTTCACAAGTAATTTACAGGAAATTTATCTGAGAAAGCTGAAGCATTGTTGTTCGAGGTCGGACCTTCGCCTTTCAGCGGGTGGACATTATCCGTGACGGGATTACCAATGAGCTGATCGATCGACTCGTATCCTGAATTATTTATTTTTTCAGATAATTACGCGTACATAAACGAATACACAACCAACCCTAATATTTCTTAATTAATAAAAAAAAATCGAATTTTCATTAATTATCATTCAGCGTTTATACCGTGAATTTTCGCATAATAATTAATAACGACTAATAAAAGTTTCATCCCCACGTGTACATAAAGCAAACTCCGCGGGAGCCAAATTGATTAATTTATGGCCAAGTGTTTTGGGCGTATGTGTATAATGAAAAATGTATTGATCTGCATCGATGTTTAATTTTATATAGCACAGGTTAGTTTATAGATTAAAAAATATAAAAGGAAAATAATACTGTATTAAATCTCAATATTTGTCTATAGATTAAAAAAAAAATCTTTGTAACTGATTAACTTTGTAACGTATTAAAATTCAATGGAACGAATTTGCATTCGGTCATACGAGATTGGAGCTTTTATTGTGGCGAAGCTTGACATCAAACGATAATATATTCTAATACGCACAAAATTATTACTTAAATATTGGTCTTTACGCAAATGACGGTCATTGAGAAATTTAGCACGGCTAAATGGAGAGCGTAAAACGTAACACCCTGTATAACTCGGTAAGGCGCCGTCGTTATCAAGATCGTTTGTACTCAAGGCCCCATAATTACTATACTATTTTTGGTTCATTAATTTTGCGCGGGTCCTAAACGTTATCGTTGATTATCATTTAAACTTCAACAGTTACCCAAGGCACCGGACATCTCTCGTATATTATGGATTAAAGGACCGAGACACAGGCTTTTTGCGCATTCTAATACGATCATCAGATTATTCCGGAACTGTATACATATGTACATATCATACGGATATAAAAAAAAACAGAACGAAATTGTTGTAGAAAAATATATCAAACGAATACGGGCGCCGGGACTATAAAGGAGAAAAAAGAAACGCGAAAATTGGAGCAACAAACAATAGTCTCTTAGAAAAATGTAGCGAAACATTGCTAAATAATTATTTTCCCATTATAGTGGAATGTCTTTATTTCCGTATTTGTATATGTATACTTTTGATTCATATATTGTATAATAATTAATTATCATGTAATTATTGGATTCGTATTAATCACTTAAATAAATCATACTTGTCCACAAACTTTTGAATTTGTCTAACGAATAAATATTATAAATAATCATTGACCTTTATTGTCCGCAATTGTGAAAAAAAAATAATAATCTGCGCGATGCTTTTTCTCGCTCGCATCCGGTGCGATGTGCAAGTAAAATGTACTAGACACGTGTCGCGAGAATTAGGCATGGCTCAGTCTGCGGCGGGCCGTCGCCGTCGTCGTCGCCGTCACATTAATTAGTAGAAAAATTCAAAATCTGGTCGATATTTTGGATTTTTCTACTCATATATAACTATTTTTATTCATAGAATAATCCATTTTTTTAAAAAAAGTTTTAATATTGATGAATATTTTATTTGAATTAAATAATGTTAAAAAAATAAAGAAGCCGACGATTTGAGATAACACATGTTATACGATATTTTTTATGATTCCAATATTTATTTAAAAAAATATTTAAGGATAAATCCGTGTTGAATTACAAATACTTATTTAAATATTAGATATCTTGATTTAATTAAAGAACATCAAGGACATACATATCGCCTACGTCTGAAAATGGACAAGGAACCTGAATAAGAAGAAAAACTCTCCTAAATAACCGAAGTAAATTACTATGAGTTCCTTTATTTGGTTTTTATTCATTGGAATTTGGCCAAACCATGTGTCCTATTAAGCCGGTGCTGAATGTATTTTTAGATGTGACAATACCCGAGTTAATTTAGATTTTTTCCTAATTTTGACACACTAAATTCAAAAGTTAGCCATCACTTTCCTAAATGTCATCTTTTCATGATTTTTTTTCATCTTCGATAATATGAGGATAACAGTTGCAGGGAATACTGAGGTTGAGTTATCATAACCGTGTTGTTTTTGATCGAAACTGATTTCCATTATTTCCGCATATAAAAAATGAGATAATTATTCTTAACGGTCCAATTAATAAAAAATGTATATGAATACATGTATGTATGTTAATTTGACTCGAATCGGTCATGATCTATTTTAAAATGGAGCGATATAAATTAAAAACCCAATTTTCTCTTTGTCTATTCGCCCCGCCTTTTCCAGATTACGTCAGTACAAGATAAATGGCAACCATTCTTAAATTTTCATATTATATTTATAAGCACAATACGACAAATCTTTTAGATTAAACGCAAAAGATTTTTTTAAATACTCGCGTGCCAAACAAAATAATTCAGAGCACCATTGTATAATCGCACTCGAAATTAATTATTAAATTGAACTGTAATTAAAAACGCATTAATATACATAAAATTCCCATTGAAACATGCTAAGATATTTTTTTCTCCACACAGGGCCGCCGGTAAGCGTATGCAAAATTTTTAGCGACCCGCGGGCCCCGGATTAAAATTTGAATTCGTGATTACTAAAGCTGTTTTACATCAAAAAGGTCGGTCCAGCGCCGGACTGGTGAGCCGTGCATTACAACTGATTATAATATTTCCAATTTTCACGGGGTGGGATTCTGAAAAATACTAATTTATTCAAAGTCGTGTACGGCTAATGGGTGTTTGAAAGCAAAATTCCTGGACTAATAGCGGAACGTACGCATAATTATGCCGTAGCGCGTATATTCCGAACCGGCATGTAATATTATTATTTCTGCGTGTTTGCGTACTATTGAAAGACGTGGCAGCTATTACGCGCTTAATGTGAAGAATTAATTCTGAATTGAATTTTTTCTTCATCATATGCAGGGGTATTAATTTGGAGCGTTTAAGGCAAGTGGAGGTAGTAGTGAACCTATGGCACGCGTATCAATCGTTGATAAAAGAAAATATGCGAGGGTGGCCTGAAAACTTTTGTAAATTTCCATGAGATGGATGTTTTATATGAAAAATTATGGAAATCCTTCACGAAAAATTGAATTTTATAAACATGTGCGCGATGGATGTAGCAATTGTTATTTTGGCATATTTAGGGTAGTGGAAAATATTTTAGTACAAACAATATTTAATAATTATCAAGAGCTCTGTACGTTGATTAGGCGATGAACAATAATAAGTGCCGAATAAACGACAATGATCTCATACTAAGATTTACATTTTGATATTGCAAATTGAATATCGTTTTAGTAAAATAATTTACCCTTCATTTATTTTACACGCGATAAGTAATGTCCAGATTTTACTCTATGTAATAAAAGCAGTTTTGTTTTTTTCTTTATTTGTCAAAATAGTAGATAGTGATTGGCAGAAAGCTATATTCAATCTCTTTTTTCTCAGATATCATTATACGTTTGCCATACAGGGTTGCGAGTAGAATTATTCTAGAGAATAAAAAATGTAATACAGAATACTCCAGATTATCTAGGCTAATGGTGGGGAGGGAACTATTCATTTTTATTTTGTTTTAAAATACAATAAGATATAAATTTCTATTATTATTATAATGTGGTTAATATTTATTAAGAAAAAATATGATTTTACTTTGTTTACAAGAATCTTTTAATAATTTTCTAATATAAATTCGAATTTTCCCAAGAGTTATTATATGCTTATATTAATATTGTGTCAACAGAACAGAAATTGGTGTCGGGTTGTGACTAATACCATTGATAATTTATTCTCCATTTGCATCCTTTTCTCACTCAGTTGACTTTGATTGAAAATAATATCTGCATCATTCATACTTTAAAAACCCAGATCACATAAAGCGTATTCTGAGTGGGATTAAGTGGCATCATCCCCTTCAACAAAAAGATCATCAGCGCAGTCGCCATCTTGTTGCGCTACACGCGGATGCTATCACGACGACTCTGGATATATCATCTCGTCTTCCCCAGGACACTAAGTCTCTTAAAATTTTCCTCCACAAGTGTAACTGACTTTACTTTGTATCAAGGTCGAGTTATTTCTTGTACCGCATATAATCAAGTCGTCATCTTCTTTACAAAGAGTTTCAATAATGCCAGTATGGTAATATCGTTTTATTTAAGGAATCACTTGATCAACGCGTTTAATTAAAGAAGCGATATTAGGTGGTAATTTTTTGCAAGCATAGAGCCGTCATCTGTTCTCTCATTTGGGTAAGAAGAAGCATTATCGAATAACAGCACTGCTTTCTATGACAATGTCTTACTTTTCAAAAAAAATAATATCACTTCTAATAACCATTTAGTTTTTTAAACAATCTTCAAAGGTCTTTCAATCCATCTATGCCTCTTTCTGCTTTTTAAATGATCTTGGTTTTTTTAGCATTCCAAACCACCTGAATTTTAATTTTGCAGTTCCAGATGCATTCACGAACAGTTTGGATACCAATTCCATATTCTTCGGAAATCGTCATGTGGATTCTCCTTTTTCAAATCTTTAATTTTTTTAATATTTATTGAAATTCCAAATACAAAGAAAATCAATGCATAAGAAACGGACCTCAATGAAGCGACATTTGGCATTCATTACAGCCTTCAAATGACCTCGACGACGTATATCGAGGAATACCGGACAAATGTCATTCCTCATCACAACTTTATTTATTCTGGTAGATTTATTATTTCTATTTTCAACCGCACTTTACAATAAGTGTTATGAATTGCAGCCTGTATGAGTTTGGGCAAAGCCACATACTAGACCTTATATGCTGGTGCAGAATCTTGCTGGTACCCATATAATCTTCCGGTGACATTTTTTCAATCCCATGGCTACTCTCAGACCATCAGAAATGAGTTGTTGCACTTTATCTATCTACTATCATCCTATTATATGTCAAGTATGCTATGCCTCGATTTGGCAATATTAAACGAAAACTGCCAATCTGGAAATAGAAAAAAGTCAGAGCAAACCTTTTCCGGCGAATACGATTACAGAAGCATCAATATTTTCCCTTTTTTATATAAGTAAAAATCGTCAAGAACATTAAAACATGTGAAACCTTCAATGTGGTTACCAATGTCAAAATATCAAATAATTTTTTTTTAATTAAACAGCCTGCCAAATTTAAAATTAATATTTGAAAATTATTGTTCAAATAAATCAAATCATTCGATATCATCAATAGAGTAATGAACAGCGACTCTGATACGCATTGTCATGTCATAATTATATTAAAATCAATTGATCAAATGTGGAATGATTGAATGCAGGCATTAATGAATAGAATTAGCAGGCATTGCATTATTTGAATTTTGGGTTAATTCAAATAAAAATATTATTTCGATAACCTTTTCAATTTGGCAGGTTTTGAATTACGCACGATATTACGCTCGATACTTCTTGAATACAATACTCATACATACACACACAGAAATACGTGTGTATTGAACAGATTCTACATAACCGGGCAAGGATGAAGTGATTTCAATTGCTGAAGTCGGCTGTGGATGGAAGTAGCCAATTCAATTGAAAAGCAATTGATTCAAAGGAATTTCCTTTGATCAGGCTTGTTGTAGAATCTTCGACCGGGAAAATAGCGCGATATTCGCATTTGCCAAACGCCCCGTCTAATGTAATAAATGTTTCTTTACAGCGGGGGGTAGATTAGGGATACCCTTTCACCTTAAAAATTAATGAAAAACAATTTGAAATAAATGGATAATGATTGATTCATATTTTTTTTATTGTGACTTTATTAAAACTGGGCAAGGTCTGAATTTCAATCACGTTTCATGATGATGCATTTGTGACAAAAACGTGAGCAAGAACCGGCCGGATTGTCGTCCGATAATGTATTGCTTTTGTAATAGAGTTGGGGCTGTCAGGTGCAGGGCGCGATACCAGGACCTCGCAGAATGTTATTGCTTGCTGGTGACAGCTCTAAAGGCCCAAGGAAATAAATGTCAATGAAGGTTTGCATTATGTTATATATTGCTGTGCGTATATGAAAACAAATGTAAAAAATGTTTCAGCATTATTTCGATAAATGAACGATTACCAACATCAAAATTCCACCTTGTTCCAGAAAAATAATTTGTGCATAATATAAGGAATTCACGAGATACCTTATTTTCGTGCCGCAATATTGTTGACAAATGGTCGGGGAGTTATTATGCTGAGAATATTTGAAAAGTGTTTTCAGTTACGGTGTGCAGATTGCGCATTTTTCAGACAATTTCAATAATTTACACAGGTGTGATAAACGTTTTTCAGCACCTCGCAGCGAAACCCGGGGAAATCTTCTGGCATTATGAGATTTTTTCTGATCTCCCCCCATACATATATTAGCATCCGCATTTAATATTTCTTGGAATACGCGCGTATTCGTTTTGGCGCGAAAAATGGATAGTTTATAGGGCCCGAGTTGGCTACCTCACTGTCTGAATAATGAGCAATTAGCGTGGCTATCAATTCCGCCCTGATTTATGGGCCGATCCCATATTTTTGCGTACAAAAATACGATTTTTTGAAGAGGTAGCGGAGGATCTCATTCCTTAAATATTATTAATATCTTTCCCTCTTATTCCCGTCCCCGCTCACCCCAGACCGGGCTGCGATTCCGTCTCAAATTAAATGATTTATTCACTGTGACATAATATCGCAATTTATCTTCTTTCTTTCCCTTCCTTATGCCCTTTTCCATGGATGGAATTAATCTTCCGCTAATCTCCCTCATATTTCACAATACATAAACCATTAATCCGGATTCCTCCTATCAATATTCCGTCCTCGTTTAAGGGCGGTGATTTTACGCACACTTTGGACCAATTAAAGAATGATCCGAAACCAAACTTCTACGAACATTTCTATTAAATTATTTCTGAGATAATATGACGGAATATATTTTTATATAAATATTAATTATGACGTACATATAATGAAAATTCATAATTGGAATTGCACAATCGTTTGCGTTCTTCAAACACGACATGAAATTCAATTAGAACAACGTATGTCCGGAATATAACACCGAACAATAAGATTCTAATTTTAAATTATCTCCCTTATCACGGCGTATTTAACTGAAAATCATATTTATTTATAATTGTTGTATTCCACAACGAATACGACATAATAACCGGGGCACGTGCTAGCTGAAAACGTTGAACCTGAAATAAATATACACGTTATATTAATATTTATATATTGTTGTCGGATGATATGATGAGATTGTCTGTTTTGTTGGATCATATTTTGTCTATATTTCATATCAATCAGTGTGATATACCATCGCGCAAATATTCAGACTGTAACCAACTTCAAATGTTACAAGGAAAACCGGTGGATATTTCATGAAAATTAATTTATATCATATAATTAGGTTTATAAAGCTTACTTTAATGAGTTTGAAATGTCGTGTATTTTTTAAAGTGTAATTGATCATTATGAAGACACAATTTGTTGTAAAAAAATACAGTAAGCGTTCACAAAAAAAAACACTAAATAAATATGTTAAGACAGGAATTTCGTCATCACAAAGTACAATTCCTTTCACTAAAAATATAGTCAGTGGATAAATAAATTATATTTTCGTGAAATTCCTTCGTTATTAGCGCCATGAGGCCACCAGTGGCCTCGCGGTACTGAACCAGGTAAATTGATGCAGTAGAACTTATTTTAAAAGGTGATTTTTATTTAAGCTTCCTGTAAACGCAGTATATTTGTATGGTAACTATTGGTAATAGGTAGAGATACGTGATTATCGCATTTTGCGATAAATGCGACATAGAAGCGATAAAAGCGATAAATGCGATATAATTGCGAAATTTTGAAAATTGCGAATAGATGCGAAATTTTCCATATATCGATCTCTCGGTTATAACATAGGTGGCATTTTGCCTATGGAAACCCAGAAGCTACTTCTTGAAACAGACGAACACAATTCAAACTAGAATTAATAATAGATATTCTTAAGTCGGCTCGTAAAAGTTTATTAAATCTCGAGTCACACATTTAAATATACATGAAACGAATGTTTTATGAAACTTTAAATCATCTGTTCAACCTGCATGTAGCTGGAGTTGTGATGTAATTCTAAATTGATGAAACGATACTGCAAGAAATCACCTTTGTTTTACAACATTAACAACATCAATTGTGGAAACATGCCTGATGAGAAACTCTTTAATACCTTTAATCATTTTAATCGGTGTATTCCTGTATTTCATTTAATTTCAAATGTTTTATTTCAATATATTGTATATCGCTTTAAAAAAATTATGCATAAATTAGACTTTTTAACTTCAAATTCGTAATTAAGAAATAAACGCTAAATAGATGCTAAAATTTGTCATTTTAAATGCTATTTTTTTAAAAAAAATAGATGCTAAAATACGTGTCTCTAGTAATAGGGTATAGTGAAAATAATTATTATTTCAGAAACACTGTTAACATAAGAAATGATAAAACTTATAAGGTGAATTTGGCGATTGTTGTTAAAAAATGCTTGGATATTTTCCGAAAAAAGTTATACTTTCAATCAACAAAAAAATATAATTTTATTACTTATCACAACAATTAAATAAAAAAAATATTTCAATATAATTAACATCAGGTAGACTTGGGAAATTTTTACAAAAGTTTTGTTACGTTAAATAAAAATGGTTTTATATTTAGGGTGTTCTTAAAAAATCAATTTATGATCCAAATAGTTATTTTAAATCTAGAAAAAATATTCTAAGAATATCAGCATAGTCAAAAAAAGGCATATGCAAATTACAATATAAAAATAAATAATAAGAATAAAAATAAAGTATATATACTTTATTTAAATTGAAGTTAAATATATAATATCTGATATGATTTAGGTCTCAATCAGCTCCGCGAGGATCGATTTCGTAATTTCGATTTTCAAATCGTAAACGTTGTATTTGTACCGTAGAATATAAATATTTAAGAAGCTGTTTACGTAATTAGAGAAGAGCTCATATTATTGTTATTGACCCAAATTCAGTACGAAGTTTAAAGTTGCGACGTAATTTCAATATTGCAAATTGTATATAAATGATATAATCATCATCAGTGTTTATTAAATAATTAACTTATAAAAAAATTATAATGGGAGCCGAGCTGATGATAATTAAGAAAAATGTCAGTTTCTTCCGCATGCAGTATTATTCTTTTTCATGCTGATCAGTTTATTTTAGTTAATAATGAAGGTGATTTTACATCAATTCCTCAACAATAAATAAAATGTTTTAGAAAATGATGCAAGGTATAATTAATATTACGTAGTACAATCAATACTTTTTTAGACGGTTTTAAAATAACGAGGTAAACTAAAAAGAATAAATGCTAATTTATATAAAATTTTTAGACAATTAATATGTTTTATGACGATTCCCAAAAACAATATATTTATATATGTTTTTATTATGTTGCATGTTGCTATTTCCCGGTGTATTTGGTTCAAAAATATATAATCTTATGACTTGACCAATGGGTAAAATATAACAACTAACAGCTGCTTTAATTCGCAAAGGTTTGCAATTTGCTAAGAGAAAGGGGCAGCATTTTCAGGGGTTTTTTAAATTTAGGTAACCAGTTTTCAGTTTTTCTATGAATTCTTTCTCGTCATCTATACTTATATAAGTACATATGTGTAAGTGCGAATCGTCGTAAGTAGAACCGTCGTAAGTCGAGGACTACCTGTATATCGAATTATTGTGATGCATAAAATGAGACTTGTTTATGTACGTATATCATGTATAGGGTAGGTACAAGCATTGAATGATGGATTAAACACAGCATTATATGGGAACAGCCACAATATATAATATTAGACTTGGCAAATGCCATTAACAAAATTTGCGGCCTATTCATCAGATATCAACTGTCACAGGTTATCGGGCCGGATGGAGTTTGTTCAGGTGTACCGGCGCCGCTAATTCCACCTGATCATCTTCACAAACGTCACACATCAATCATTCGCCGCTTATTTGATTAATCAAAACATTAGCCGATCCCTAATATTATTTCGTGCCACAAAACATTCGGTTTCTCTCCTATTCAAATGAGCCGAAACGATTTATTATACTGGTCCGTTTCGGGGTACACATTCGGGGGGCGATACGTTTTGAATCGGGCTTTAGAAGGCCGTGCTCGCGTATCTATACAAATTAATAGTGTACACAATATTATTATTATCGCCGTCTTCGGCTGAGAGATGCTGTATAAGGGATCCGACTATTCATAACCAACAACCGGTATGGTGACATGGCGACAGCCCCTTTGGCTAGAGCAGAAATTTGTCACAATGGCCAGGCGGGCGATAGACAGCGAGCTACGCAAAAAGGGCAGTTAGTGTATACTAATGGTCCCCGTGGCCAAACTTTGTTTCCGAGCTTACATTAATGGATCTTTTAATATTTTAATTTGATTATTTATATATAAAATTATATTAAAAAAAAATATTTTTGCGCATTCTATTGATAGCTTAAGTTTTAAGATCGTTGGTATAATGAGGTCGAATTGTGTCCTTGTCTATTCTACTAATATTATGGTAACAATAAGATTATCTTGTTATCTTTATAAAAATAATCATAATATATGAGTATATCAATAGAAGTAATGCAGTAGTATTGTAAGACAAAAAATATTTTAGATGACTGCTGTCCGGTTTTTTTGCTGTAACATTTTTCGTTTCTGAAACAGATGCACTATTGATTTGGTTAAAATTATATAATGCAATCCAAATTTTGTATGTTCTATAATACGAGTTTCTATGGCGTAGTTCCTATCTTAGCGCTATAGGAGGGTCGATTGTATATAATACGTTGCAAGTTTAGCGATTGAAGATATGTCTGAAAAAGGGCAATTTAAGAAGTTTTTTCATCTAATCTGAATCGTCTTTGTAAGTAACAATTTTTCTGTCGTTTTTAAGCATCAGCTTATTACCACTCTTACGATTATTTTTATCGTGACTGAGGATCACTCCAATTTTCAAAAACTTAGCTAAAGATTCACTTCAACCTTTTATATGATTTTTCTTAAAAAATCTTAATTTAAAAATATTTATTAATAATAGTTTTGTTCCTGTTCTGAAGTAGTCTTCACAATTCTGGATTTCTGATAATAGAAACACTTCTAGAATCACCTTATTTTTTCTTGAGAATAAAAAGTAATCGAAAAGCTCCATGTCCGGCAAATATGGTGGTTAAGCTATCATAACATTGTTGTTTTTAATCTGAAAATTCATTCCACATGTTCCATTTATTCATATTCTTTTATAACACACATTGAATCTATAAAATAAAAATATCAGAGTGATTTTGATCTTCGAAGGTGTTGTTAATTATGAATTTTGATACCAATTCAATTGAAATTCACGTGAAAATTGAATATATCCAATTTTCACGTGCACATAATATCTGCGTCGTCTTTTGTTCAAAAGATCAAAGCATCGCATTTCCATTATGCTTCAAATGATATATCGTTTGGTGAAATTCTATTTTAATTTTATTAAAATTATTTATACATAACCAGTGTTATGGCTTGTAGGTAACATGCATATATTTCGATAATGCAAATTAACCGCGACTGAGCT
>JAGXCT010037027.1:1007-93849 GCA_022495035.1 Philopotamus ludificatus
ACCCCAAATTTTGTATGGGTGCCTAACTTTCTATAGCGTGGTCCCTATCTGAACGTTATAGAAGAGTTGACTGTAGTTTCATCCTTTCGGAGCAATACTAAATGAACGCTCCCCTTGAAATCCCAACATATATGCAACATCTCTTTTTCTGAATGCAATCCAACTCTATCTGTATGCTCGTTGTCTTATCTCTATTTAATGCCTTTTGCATATCCCATAGAATTAGGAGGCGAACAGATTCAGCTAGTAGAAAAATATTAGTACCCGGTTGCCTATATCAGCACGAACGTAAGTTTGGATGTGGAAATCAATGTCAGAATTGAGTTGGCGAGGAATGCTTTCATCAAAATGAACATATCCAATCAAGTGTTGTCGCGTGTCGGTTTTGGATTTGGAGGCGATGGAGGTTGGGCACAATCACGGTTTCATAGATTCTACGGAGATGAGGGGCCAGGCCACTATCCAGGCCACTTCGGTGACGTATGTGCTACAAGAGGTGCCCGTAGCATCCGATCAGACCGTAAATTAAATACAATTTGGCCCTAGCCACGTCTGGTTATTGTTGTTACAATCCACGCGTTGAGGACTCGACTCCCGGGACTTGACTCGTATTTGAAGAGCCAATATAACCTGGAGGATGACCGTCACAGTTCCAGAGAACGGAGATCGCTTAGTGTCCTCCAGGTGACAAAGATCCGCCTCAGAGTTAAATAAAATTATGTTTACGCTGACACTCCTTAAAGTACTCTCGAACTCTGTACTTCTATATGGTTACGGGACATGGACGTTGCTGGTAGCGAACAATAACCGGATAGAAACGTTTGAAATGTGGTGCTACTGAAGAATGAAGACACGAAGAATACAATGCTTTTGGACACCGTCAAAACACAGAAAATTGAGTACTTTGTACACATTATTCATGGAGCAAAGTACCGCCTTCTGTAGACCATCACAGAGAGAAACGTGGAAGATAAATGGTGGTTAGGAAGAAAGAAGCTGTCATGGCTCCGCAATATTCGAAGCTCCTGAATTGCTCTAGCTCATTAAAAAATAGACAATTATATGGAGAAAAAACAAGGAAATCTAGGCCCACTACGCCCGAAAACGGATAAGGTACCTGAAGAAGAATTGCCATAAATTATCCACTTTTTAAAATCGATCTACTGCATAAAAAAAGGATAGAATGTAAATTGTCTCCGATTTAATTCAACCAATCGTATAAACGCAATAATTTAGGCAAATCTAAAAAATTAATCATAACCATAAATTTTCAGCGGTTCGGACAATACTGAAGTATCTGAATACATTATGATATTACGACAACCGTGTAAAACGAGAATCAGGCATATTTTATCAAGCCCTACTTAATAAAATGTCATGGCACATAATAATAAATAATATCAATACACTCTCGATATAGACTTATAAATGTATATACAGCGTCTTAGGATAAAATAGCTTCAGTCCTTTGCGTCTATTTTAAATTTTTTAATGAAAAGTATCCGAATCGCATGGAACACTATAGAAAATCCTAATTTTTACGCCTAGGATCAAGACAGAATAAAACGATAAGGACAAAATATTTGACTCAATCCAAACTATAGGTGCAAAATAGAGAATAGCAATAAAATGCTAAATGCATTCACTACTCATTATTCCGGATCCATCTGGATAGTTCAGAACTTTTTGAGCAATTATTGAGATATACATTGTTTATATTACATAGTCACAATTTACATTAAACAAAAAAAAACTAGTATTGAATCCGATGAGTAATCTTCTAATTTGTACAACAATTAAAATTAACACGAATAAGAAAATCAATTTAGAATATAAATATACAAAAAAATTAATTTAAAGATAGATGAACACAAGAAGAAAATTTTATCAAAACCAAACATTCGCAGCAATTTTAAAAATATATTAAACATTCTGCACCGTTGATACCATTTCACAATCAACAAGTATCTATTTTTAATTCTACAAAAGTAATAAAGGCAGCTGGTATTACGAACATCGTGATAAGAATAAATAATTTTTGACATTGTGATAATTACATTATCATTATCCAAAAATAAAATTTATATACAAGTACATATTTGAATTTGGCAAATCCTGAAAAACACATCGATTCGCAATAATCCAAGTTTCATTTAAAAAAAAACGTTTACGAAGTAATCTATACATAAATGTCTACGTTAAAATTATTATTTTATTCACAATGAAATTGTACAAAACTATAAATAAAAATCAATTGAATAAATAAACAGATAATAAACTTGACAAACTAAATAATCTCATTATTTCGATAGTCAATCAATCTACTAAAACATGTAAAATAAAACACCACAACCACGTTTACATTTTTCAGATGTCTACATAATCTACGAAATAATATCTTATAGTGAACAGCGCAAATCCCAATACACAAGATGACACTCCGAGCAAAAGAGACCAATTGTTCGGATTATATCGCAACCAGGTTCGATCTGTATCATCAGTTTAATTACAATGATTAAATAATTCGTGAAAATTCGTGTAAGATGTAGCCAGAAAAATGGCAAATAAACACATCTCGACTATTCATAATTTAAAAAACATAATATGATCTAATAAAACGCCTGAATTCAATGTCATCGTTATGTTTCTGGCTACACTTGAAATTGTGTACTGAATTAATTTAATAATAATTGATAATGTAAAAGGTCATTCGTATTTAATGATGGCATCGATTTGATCTCACTAAAGCCAAAATTTAATCCAAAGAACTATTATTATCCTAAAAATTCTCGCCGATATTTACGAAAAATTTGCATATGAAATACAGTGGAGCCTCGGCATATCGTTCTTATTTTATAGTCCCAGTACGATAAATCGGGGTTCTGCTGTATATTCAATAGATACAAAATAATTTTCAATAGAGAATTATGAGACGATAAATGGTAATAATTTATTCAGCACAATCGTACATTGACGTTTAAATCGAATCTTATTCGAATAATTTTCTTTTTCTTCGTCCGGAATAATTCGGGAGAACGCATTTACCATCAGATATTCGATTAAAGAAAGCTAAACGTATACATAATATGCATGCAACTAAAGCTTCCACAATGCCCAAGTCGTTGAGAACAATTGGATCGAATCGATTTAGACAAATAGATAAAATATTAGACCATTGCCAGTATATTAAATAAATAAATTATACTCACATCCTTCGCCGGAATCGAGCGTAGTTTGCAATTCTTTGATTTGATGATCCTTTTTCTTTAAATCCAAGCCGAGGGCCTCAAAACGTTGCTTATTATCGCGTAACTCCCTAAAATTTAATTTAAATATAAGACAAAGCACACGTTACGATACAATAATCGATCGCACTCACTTTCTAGCTGCAAGAAGATCGGCTCTCGTCCGACTCAACTCCTCGCCGATCAATTGTTTGGCCTGAATTTCACTATGCAACGAACTTTGCAGTCCCAATAATTCCATCTTATCGAGACGACGAGAACGACGGTTACGCCATCCTCGTGAACCATCGACGCCGCCTCCGGACGGCTGACCATTGCTAGCACCTACATCAACGATCCAAAATTAAATAAACACTAGCGATATTAAATAACACATATATATTATTATAATGACCGTGTTTTAGGAACTCTAATTCTTCCGTCATTTTCGTAGCGAGAGCCTGGAGATAACCTCGGGCGTCTTTCTCGTCGGCTACCCATTGAATTATTTCGGTTATCTATAAAATAAAATAAAACATATAAACGTTTATTAAACGAACGTGTTTGATTAAAATTGATATGAATTTACTTGATTTTCCCATTGATGAATGGCCTCCTTTTTATTTCTCAATTCTTCATATTCGGTTTCTAATTGACCTCGCTCCGATTCTAATCTACGCACAGTCTCAGATATCTAAGCAAAAATACATTTTTAAATAAATATTAAAATATTCAACATATTAAATCGGAATCGATGACTCACGGATTCGAATTCTGACACCATTTTGGAATTTTCCTCTCTTAATAATTTCTTTTCTCTGTCGTGTCGCCTTGACAGTTCAGCGAGAGCCTCCTCGGTATCGGTCATAGATTCCAATCGGCTCGCATCGAATTTTTCTTTGGAGTTATGAATCTGACGAAACAATAATTTACAATAAGATAATCGTGTGTGATTTAATACTTATTATTAAACGAGTATCGCTACCTCTCTCTCTAGGAGCGCTCTTCGTGTTTCACTCTCTTGTAATTGTTCGCGGAGAGCCGACAATTCAGTGTTGTATCGGGCCTGTTGTTGATTCAATGACTCGTTATATTGCACCTAAAACAACAAATATGGTTAGACGGAATACATTATTCCATTTACACATACGATTAAGAACTTCCGTATCGTGAGATAACGGTATGTGTTTTAATAAATTACCTCTAGTCTCTCCACTTCGTTCCGCAACGAAGCGACTTCTTTATGAGCTAATGGTTGACTAATACCATCCTGCAATTGACCGCCACGAGCAACGACTGCTTCGCATTCCAACCTAGTCTGTCGACACAACTCTTCGGATCTCTCCCGTAATTTTCTTTCCTGCAATAACACCGTGAATTATTTATACGACACTGAATAACACCATAAATATTAAATCAACGTCGATCATTATACTTTATTTGTTTCAGAAATCGCATCTTCTATTCTCGCTTCGAGTTCCCGCCTTCCTTTTTCCGATTTTCTAATATCATTTCGTAACGAATCGATCTTCTGCATTGCGACTTCCAACTCTTCTTCCTTATCTCGTACCTGATAACGTTATCACAAATTATAATTACAATCAAATATTAATTCACAACACAATTAAATTATAATAACTCACCTGGCGCGATAATTTCTGTTTCTGTTGTCGCAATTCAGACATTCTATCGGTTACTTCGGTATATTCGGCCATAGCTAATTTTCTCTGACTCAATGCGTCTTTCAGTTCCTTATCCTTAAATTAATAATAAAATTATAAACTAAATTCGAAACTATTATTTACGCATTAATAATAAAATTTACTTGTAATTTAAATTTCTCTACACAATCCACTTTATCTTTAAGCAGATCTTCTTTTTCTATTCTCAATAGTTTAATTAGTTTTTCGAGCTCTTTCATTTTGTTATTGGCGACGGAGCTCTCTTGCGGTAAACATATCGTTAAATCCTGAAATCATTCAATTTTAAATTTAATATTTTACTCGAGATATTTACATATACGAGAGAATTTTTATGATATTACCTGATCTATGTTCGTATTGTTTGCATTAGTATTATTCTGATTTATAGTATTCAGCTGATCGACGCATTTCAATTGATTTTCTAATTCAAATATTCGTTTTAATAACATATTGTTTTCATCTTGGACTTTTCGATGATCTTCTAATGAAATAAATTGTAAATATATTAATAAATTTCCGTAATAATAGTTATAGCGTAAAGTAATGCAATTTTTTTTGTTGCGTTAATTTGAAAATTGAAGAGAATACCATTTGTGGTATTTTATATGTATTTATTAAATAAAGGATTGAAATCAAAAAAGCTACCCAAAAATCATCAGCGATATTTATGTATATTATTGTTACAATCCGTGCGTTGACAGCTCAGCTCCGGGGCTTATTGCTGAAGACCTGACCCGTATTCGAAGAGCCTAGATAACCTGGAGGACAACCAGCGGACGAGTCCAACTCAATCCTGATCTTGGGGTAGAGTTGGACTCGCAAAGACCCGCTTCGGGTTAAAAGGCCATTTAAATAATAATAATTTAGAATCCTTGACAGACTAAAATCAGGCACACCTTTTAAATCGATTATGACACTTTAAACTCTCTAATGGTTTTAGAATAATGAATAACCAACTGTCCAGATATGAAACTGATCTGTTTGTTAGAGGGATTATCACTGGGGAAGAGTAATGGGTCCTCTACATAAATCCGAAGAGAAAAAATCGATTCGAATCAGGTACCTGAGTCTACCTCTCGGCCATCATTGACCGAAAAAGGTACTCCTAAATATATGGTGGGATGTTTTGGAAATAATTCACTATGAATTATTAAAATCTGGCCAGACTGTTACAGCAGAGGTGTATTGTCCAAAATCACTCCTTGACATATTTTAATAATAAACTGCCAGTAATTTACGAAAGAGATATTAAATAACTGCCTATTCTATGACGGAAGATCAAGACAACAGAATTTTAATGTATTTGTTTAACCCTTTATCTACTATTGTCACACCGGGGTGACAATTGTTTATTCACCACGCACATTCTAAAAGCTTTGTGTAAAAGTTATTTGGATAGGAATGTGTTTATTCTATTCATGGGAACATCTAGAACCCATAAGTTTCATAAGTATACTTTTAGGTTTAGCTATAGTTTTGCATTTGCAAATTTATTCGCACACGGGACATAAATATGTAAATTACTCATGCCGGTTCTTTCCGCTTTACCTAATAGATTATTTATACGATTAAAAATTACCCGGTGTGGTGACGTTATTTTCACCAGTATCCATATTTGCACTACGACATCGAAGCTCGGCGAGGGAATGGGCTAGAGTCGCATTTTCATGTTCCAATGCTTTAATCCGTGCTTTATCACCATTATTAGAAGGCAACGCCTGTATATAACAACACAAATATATTAAAATGAATAAATCGTATTTTATATATAGAAAATATGTTGTTTTTACCTGAGCCGGTGCATTTTTGGTCGGCGATAAAGATGCTTGATTGACTCCGCCAAGATCCGATATCCTGCTCCCTTGGGTAAACGTAAATCCGATGAACGGTAAATGAAGAGCTGAAAACGCCGCATTTGCAGTAGGGGGTACAGCTTCCGACAATCTAATAACAATTAAATTAAATAATAAAAACTAAACTAAATTACCACGGATAATAAATATATATATGTAGGATAATGCCTACAGGTTGAAATCGGAAGGGTGCGGGAGTGTATTATTAAAACCACGTTAGTCTATACAAGTTCGTTTATTAAGGGCGGAAGGCATGGCCTTTTGACCAACTAAAGCTCAGACCAGCATTACGCAGGTATTTCATAACAAAGGAAAACGGTTATTCGGTATGCATACATCCCTTTCTGGCCAACCCCTAGCATACTTCACCTTGGCAACACTGTTACTTAAAATAATATCCTACACGGCCTCTCCTGACAAATCATCCGTCCTCGGATGAGGTCCCGGCCATGGTTTCATTAAGCCAGCTTTCAAAATAGTCCTTAGTGGTCCTTCGGCGTCTCCACATTTCTCCAGCCCGTACCGGTCATGTAGTTGTAGATTAGCAACTCGATATGGGCCGAGAAATTTCGGCTTGATCTTCACTGTCCCGAATTGTGTTCGACGAATGGCCACCAGGTCCCCGATGTTATATGAGACGGCTTCCTCATGATTGGTCGTCTTCTTCTTGAGTGTTGCTTTTCCCAGAATAGTCTCAGCAGATTTCGGTTTTCTCCTTTTCCTTTTCTTCTTGGACTCAAAATTAATATGTTTATCATCGCTACTGCCACCACCTTCGTTTAGTCCATCACCACCAACATCTTTGATGAGATGTAGTGGATATCTCTCGTTTACAATCTTCTTATTCAGCTTGCGGTAGTCGCAACATAGTCGTTTAGTACCATCCTTTTTACCAACGAGAACGACTGGGCTGGTAAAATCCGAAGTACTCTCTTGTATTATCCAGTCAGCTAACCAGGTTTGCACCTGCTCGTCATCTATTTGCTTGTCCTGGTACGATAGCTTCCTGGCCCGCTCGTAGATAGGACTTTCGTCGTGCAGGCTAATTTTCATCTTCACCGGAGGACTTCGCTCGTTTCGCGGTTGATAATCTCCGATGCTGCATACATTCGGCTCCACGCTCTTCTTAATTTTGAAGCCGCTTCTGTCCATCACATAATCAACGGTGTTTAGAAATTTCATGCCCAGCAGCATTTCGTAGGACATGAAGCGCTCCGGGACTACACTCAGCTGAACTGGGAAATTTTCACCGTCAACTTGAATGTCCACGGTTACTTCTCCCAATGGCTTAAGCTGTTGGCCTCCGAGAAACCTTAGCTCCTGGTCAATAGGCGACATTTTCAGATTTAATCCCTTGCAAACGCGTTCATTTAGCAAGTTCACCTGACTTCCTGTGTCAATCAAGGCTGATGCTGGAGTATCAGCCACACAAACCTTTATCGTCGGGCATCCCGACGTCACACATACCGTCTCGATACGGCATTGCTTTGCCATGTGCCCAAACTTTTGGCACTTAAAGCATCTTGGGCCCTCCTCGCGACGCTGGTTCGATGATGCTTCGCGGTCGCTGCTACCGCCGACGCCACGTGGTCTCTGCACGGCTGACTTCTGCTCCGGAAACGGATAATGCCACTTCCTGGAGTCTGCTGCCGGCTGCTCCGACGTCATCTCCTCGAAAATCTCGAGGCCCCTTTCCAAGGATTCTAGCGAAATAGCGCTGTAAAGCACGCACTTCGCCATCTTCGGCCCAGGAATTCCGTTTATTATGTACGTCATCGTGGCCTTCTCGCTAAAATTGCCTTCGTTGGCGATGTCCACCATCTTATAAAAATAGCCCATCAAGGACTCTTCTTTTGTCTTCTTCATGGCTGCTAGTTTTTGGTGGAGGTCCGCCTCGTTCACTTTACTTAAGAACTTCTTTTGAAGGCAATTCTTCAGCGCATCCCAATTCTCTTCGATGCGCTTAGATCCATAAAAAAGGCAACGCCCGTCACCTTTAAGGCAGATTAAGCATAGAAGTATTTCTGCGGCAGTCCATCTAGCAAAGTTAAGCCCACCTCTTCAAATTTAAATTGTCACCTTTTCCGCAGTGTCCATTGATCTCGTGAATTGTGGGACGGCATCCTGGACATCCTTGAACGACATCCTTGGGCAGCAATCCTCCTCGCTGAAGCTCTGCATCCTCCTCGCAGGCGGTGCCATTTTGAGGTTATGCCACGTGGTGACAACACTTCCCGCACTTTCGAATACGTGTTTTAAAACACGTGCCGCGCTTTAGGACCTTCCGATCCAGGAGGAGACCCAATTTGTAGGATAATGCCTACAGGTTGAAATCGGAAGGGCGCGGGAGTGTATTATTAAAACCACGTTAGTCTATACAAGTTCGTTTATTAAGGGCAGAGGCATGACATACGACCAACTTAAGCTCAGACCAACGTACACTGAGTATTTCATAACAAAGGAAAACGGTTATTCGGTATGCATACATCCCTTTCTGGCCAACCCCTAGCATACTTCACCTTGGCAACACTGATACTTAAAAATAATATCCTACATATATGAATCGCATTACCTTATATCCGTATCGTCGACATCGAAATTGGACGTATCCGTAGGACTAGAAACATCAGGAACGTAAGGAGCATGCATTTCTCTGATCATATTCCAATCTAAGCCATTGAACCATGCATGTTTCTATTGAAAGATCGTAAACGAATTAGTAAATAAACAATTATCGAATTAATTCAATCGTTTGAAATGAACACAAACCTGAAAATCGGTAATGCCGTTTCGTCCTAATCTCATATCGGCACTACATATTAAACCTCTTATCAAATCTTTGGCTTCTTCTGATACCTAATGATTAATAAAACGCAATCATTAATACAGTCTTATATTTAAAATATAATAAATATGATTAATTGAGCGTACTTCGAATACCAAAGCATCATTGGGCGGAAAATCAAAACTGTGACGGTGATTCATAATTTTTCCGTAAGTTTCCACTAATGATTCCGCATAAAATGGAGTTTCTCCATACAGCATCTCATACATACAAACACCTTAAAAAAGAGATCTCGTCATATATCATTTTCACATTTCAATTACGTTTTATATTTCATTAATTACCTAACGACCACCAATCACATTCTGGTCCATATTTTCCGTGACCATCCTCCATAGCCTAAAATTTATAAAATAATATTGTGATAATAAATTATAACACCATCCTAACTGATTGGGAAATGGATGAATATAGTTCACAGAAACGCTCAGAGATAAATAAACCGGGAAAAAAAATTATTAAAAATAACGACTTGAGATAGAATCTATAATTCCGCAGAATTACAATCAACGATATTACTGGAACATTAATTTTTGTCTAAATAATTCATAAAGACTTGACGGAAATGTGTTTTTGTATCAATTCCTTTAGCAAAAAAATATTTTTAACAACGATAATGAAGAATAATTTATTCTGATCCGAAAATCCAAATTTTTATATAAACAGCTGGAGAAATGATAAAGATCGATATTTTTAGTCTCCGTCTTGGAAAAAAATGCTGTGTGAAAATGAAATATCAAATATATTAACACTAAACTCGACGCAAAACTCTGTGAATATTAAATAAAATTGTTACACAACGAGACAGAATATTATTAGATATAATATAACAAAATATTAACCCTCAATATTTCGGGAGAAATATAATCGGGTGTTCCGACGGCCATATTCGATTGGACAGAACCATCTTCTCCGAGACGAAGGCACGAACCAAAATCGGCAAGGCGTATGTGACCATTAGCATCTAATAAGACATTATCTGGCTTTATATCTCTGAAAAAAAAATACAATCATTCAATGTATACGTATAAATTTTATATATTTATATTAATTTATATTTATATATCGTACCTGTGTACATATCGAAGTTCGTGTATGCTATGAATAGCGAGTATCATTTCGACAATATAAAACTTTGCCATTTCTTCGGGAAGCCTATCTTCGAACTTTGATAAAAGCGTTAGCAAATCTCCGCCGCAATAATAATCCATCACCAAATACTAAAAAGATTAAATCAAAGATTAACAATAAAATATCAAGGATTAAACAACAATCGATATGAAAATAAAATACCAGATAATTATCGTCTTGAAATGCGAAATGAAGATTTGTGATCCATCTTCGATCTCCATAGACCAAGACGTCTCGCTCCTCTTGAAAACAAGCAGTTTCAGCTCGCTACAATATAGAAATGGTTTTTTAACGTTCAATATAATTTATACTAAGATTTATTCATTAATATACGAACCTTAAGCATTTCCCATTTATTTAAAATCTTCATGGCGTACACTTTATCACTACCGGCCATCCGCACAACGCATACTTCTCCAAAGGCACCGCGTCCAATAACTTTGATGACCTCAAAATCGTCCCGTGATAAACGCAACGATTTAATAGATTGAGCCACGGGTTTAACTGTAATAATAAAAATATGTCAATACGCTGGATTATATAAATTAATATCGTAGTTATTAGCAAAGTGACTTCAGACAGGGCAGATCCGCGGTGGACCAGGTCTTCACGATCAAATCGATGATCGAGAAGTCCTGGGAGTATGACATTGATCTTTACTCCGTATATGTCGACTTTCGTCAGGTGTATGACAGAGTCCATTGAGAAAAATTATGGAGTGCCATTAACAAACTTGGCCCCCTAAAAAAACTTATCAACCTGACAAGGATTTCCGTTTTGGGCTCAGTGGGCCAGGATAAGAACGGTTGGGGCTTTGTTGCAGCCGTTCATAATTTCCAGGGGAATGAGACAGGAGGATGCTATAGCCCCAATGAGAGCCGCAAATCGAGCCCGGCGGAATACGGTACTGCTGGCATACGCTGACGATGTTGACATTGTCAGTGACACTAAGAATGAGGTTGTCAAGTCACTCTGTGCTTTTATGACTGCGGCTTCCAACCTGGGTCTGGAGATGAATTGGTCCAAGTCCAAATATATGATGGTTTCACGATCAGGCATAAAGGGAATTTTGGTGGATGTGGGGTCCAGATTTAACCCACTATTGAATGGGTTAAATCATTCAAGTACCCGGGCACCACAATCACCAGGGACAATTCTGAAAGTACAGAAATCTCTGGCCGTATACCAAATATGAATCGGTACTATTTTGCCATGTCCAAATTACTAGGGAATAGGTTGCTCTCGTGGGGGTCATGGTCTTTGGCAAAGCCGGGTCGTGCATTGTCTTAATCGGTTCGAGAGAAAAGTCTTAAGACAGATATTCCGACCGCATCCGAACGAAGCTATTTCCGGATATAGAAATATGCAATCTAATAACGAAGTCATGGCCATATATGAGGATATACCATCGTCCTCATACAATCGCACGCAACGCCTATGTTGGGCAGAGCATGTAGCCCGAATGGGCAGTGATAGACCAGTCCATACTATTATGAACTCCAGGCCTGAGGAACCTGCCCCATTGCGAGGCCGAGACTACATTGGAAAGACAGGATTGAGGCAGACGCTTCTCTGTTGGGGCTCGGGCAATGAATGGAGATGGCCCGAGACTGGCAGGAATGGCATAATGCCCTTCAGGTGGCAGGGACTTTCTTAAATAATAATAATGAATAGGTGCAAAATAATTACATACCAAAATCGATAAAATCGGAAACGGTTTTTTCACGCCGCAAGCTCGAGTTACAGCATTCATCGTAAAGAACCAGCAAGATATCCAACAACGTCTCTACACTAAAACTGTGACCGCGTCCTTGTATCGGTCCACCGAGAAACAATCCCTCCAACTGCTTCAATCGACGAGATCCTGTAACGCCTGAACACATAATTAGCGAACGTTTCATTTCGGTCATAAAAAGAAATTTCATTCACAATACCTGGCATGCTTCCGATGACAGCCATTAAGGCTTTGTCCGGAGCCAACTCTCCCTCCTCAGACATTTATTCAATTTCACGTTCCGGTGTTACGCAATAAAAAATAATTGACCAACGGCGTCGGTGCGTCGCGTATTTTATTTATAAATGCGACTAGCATCACAAACGCCAGTGTTGAAATCTTCCAAAATGGTAACAGAATTTCTATCTACGACTAGATATTAAGAAGGCACCCATTTGACGGGCGGGGGGTCTCTTGCGTACAACGTAACAAAAAAGATTGCATCCATCATACGAAACGAAGGAATAGATCGCACGTCCCACGTTCAGAGCATGTTTGTGTCGGTGGTCGATTGACGGTATATATTTAAAATAAAATCGTTTCGTTAACTATGCGAGGTTTTTAAGTGCATTTTTGAAATCTACAATAACAAAGAAATGATTCTGCCGGCCTTGTCGATTATCATGAATTTCTGAAAAATAATAAAAATACAAAAAACATTAGCTATATGAATTAAATTAATTAATATAGTCATTCTACACTTATTTATGATTTTTCACGATATAGCAATATTTGCATTAATTGCGAGTACTCGATATATGATAATGATAAACCTTACGCTCCGAAAGTTAAGAAAAATCGTTATAAACTGTCATAAAATTATTGATAACACCTAGGAACTCTCAATTCTGCTATGAGAAAACTTCAAGAACAGGAATCACCAGTTAACGATGCAATTGTGTTCTTTTATTAAGGATGTGAGAACAAGACCAGAAATTAATCATCGATGAATCTGCTTCACAGAAATTTTATTAGAGGAGAAAAATCTGGAAAACAGTCCAATTATTTTAGTAGAAAAGTATAAGCCGAGTAAGACTGTAGCAATGCGAGCAATGAATCTATTTTAAGACATTTCTGCGGAATCATCGAAAGCAGACAAAGCATCATTAGATAAGTGCTTTGTTGAAGACGCACAAAAAGAAAAATATACCAATGCGATAACATAGTAAATCTGAATATACAATAATTAATAAATTCGAAATAACAAAAATTTTGAAATAATACAGTCCATTAAAAAGAACAAATACTATTCGTTATATTGCGATCTATTTTTTAAAAAAATATTGCTTTAAAGAATTTTATAAACCAAGAGATTTTTGATGATAAAGTCAGGCCTCCTAAAGCGTTTCCTCTAAATCGCTGCTTTTTACAAAATTCCTTGTCAACCTAAGAGCATTAGAATTAAAATATTAGAATTTTGTAGAAAAACGCGATTTACAGGAAACGTTATAGGAGGGTTGACTGTATATTACATGGGCACAATCATGGTTTCATAGATTCTACGGAGATATGAGCCTAACCACTATCAAGACCTATTCGGTGAGGTGTGTGCTACAGGAGGTGCCCGTAGCACCCGTCAGACCGTAAATTAAATATGAATTGGCCCTAGTCTCGTCTGATTATTATTGTAACAATCCCCGCATTGACAGCTCGGCTCCCGGGCTCATGGCTGGCGACCTGACCTGTATTTGCAGAACCACAGTCCTGGCATCAGGGGTGAGACGGACGTGTCTTTACTAGAGATCGCGTAGTTCGAGAATCTCCAGATGGCAAAGACCCGTCTCAGGATTAGAAGGCCACTAAATTAACACAAAATCAATCTTGAGCCAAGGTAAAATCAGGTAAAAATGATTTCCGTGAAATTTTGTGGATAGCGAAAGTGAAGACTGCTTCTGGATTGAAAGGACCGAAGAATCTCTTCTTTACAACGGAATTGCATCCGCAGAATTAAAAATAAAACCAATGTCAATCATTAAGAAACTCCTAGTAAGGGTCTGATGACACAAAACGTATTTATTAGTAGACATATTCAAGAAGCTGCTGGAGGTGATAGAAATGCCTTTCGGGTTTGGTGGAAACAATATAATAATTAAAAGAGCTGTTAGAAATCGACTGCCATATCATATCAAAAGGTAAAGACTTCTCGGAAACTGTTTTTGTCCAAAAATTTAAATGTCATAATCATTGAAATATAATGCTTTCTCTTTATAATCATTGCACAATGTTCTTAGAAGAAAGCCACGAAGATCGAGAGGGAGGGAGTACAATTTATCAGCAAATTTTGCATAATAAACGTAACGTGAAATAAACTAAATGATTTGTTATGCATAAAATTGATTTTGTTATTAATAATGTTTATTTCTTTTACTGAAGTGTTTTTTTCGAATTTAAAAACGAGTTATTTTTATCGTTGAATTTGGACTATTGGCGATCTTGTCCAGAACGTATCCCCCGCGTTCAACGAGGGTTACCTGTATTTTTATTTAAACCAATTATTTGTTCAAACACGATTCTCGATAATATTAATATATGGATTTTCTAGGTGTTAATTGACGCAAAATGACATATCACAATAACCAACGACCAATGGATAAAAATAAAATTGTAAAATTACTTATAGAATGGAACAGCATGTCAAAATATTGATGAATTCTTCATCAATATCTTCTAAAAATAAAAATAATCAATTTGACGTGATGTTTCGCCCCAGACTGAGTTCTTGCCGCGCGTGTCACTAACACTCGGGACACCGTACCAGATGTGAGGGATAAAAAACATCGCATCCGTGTCAACAGAAGCTTTGTTTTTATTTTTTTTTGCAATGGCAGACAATAAAGGACAATGATTTTTTATACTATTTATTCTTTAAACTTTTTTTAGACCAATACAAAAAGTTTATGACATGTAGGATTTATATTAAGAGTTAATCGAGAAAAATCAAAAACTTGGGGTCACCCATGGATCCCATCTACATGTCTAGGTTAAAATAACACAGTTTTTTTACACGGCTTTTGGAAGAACATATCTGTCGTGCAAAAAAACGATTGAGTATAAATAAAAAGCTATTTAAAATGTATTACTCATTTTTATATGAATATTTTTGGGTTTAGAAAACGAGTCATCCGAGTTTCCATTATTTTTTTAGGAAATTTCACGTTCGTTAAGCCTCCAAATCAAACAATGACAATTCAAATTTTCTCAAATAAAAATACGATGAATTACATAGGTAATATTTAATGTATTTGTCATAAAATTTAGATAATTACACAAAAATATTTTTAACATCATACCGAAAAATTCGTAAAAGCATATACGAAGCTGATAAAATCAATATTGATAAATAAATAAAAATTTCCGACGAACATACCGTTATATCTGAACAAGTTTTTAATGTTATTTATATATTATACAACAAACGGACATATGCATTATGTGATTTTTTCGTTAAGTCATATGATAAGATATCTAAATTGTTTACATATTATGTACATCACGATCGAAAGATAGTAATAATAGAACTACGACGATATGACACACAACATAGATCTTAGACGGGCGTAATTGCCGAATCCAGATTAAAATCAATGTCTGATTGATTAAAATTGTAATTGATTTCCATTAGCTACGAGCCATTGTATCGTTTTTTTCTACGTTACTTAATTTAATAAACAATTATATTTGAATATATTAAAAATAATAATCTAATGTCGGAACGCTGTGTGACACAAATGCGAAGCGACGATAATAATACACTCGCGACATGAGTCGATACTAAAATTATATAGTTTGACAGTTCGGCAAAATATTTTAATTTATGATTGTTACTAAGTATAATGTAGTAATAAATTTTATATACAATGCAATGTGACATTTCACACGTTAGACACGATCACAACTGGAAGCTATGTTCAAACAATACTCCACATTGACATATCGAAATATAACTGCATCGAAACGATTCGCGATCCTCTTTGACGGGAATTGATTGCGGTGAGATAACGTCAAAAGCCTTCGATTGCAGATCCGCAGATATCATGCAACTCGGATTATCCACGGATTTAGATAACCAAACATGCGGCGTTCGGATGTTATCATATCGAGCCAACATTCGCGGGGTAGAGACGAGGAGGGCGGAAGGCGGAGGGCGGAGGGCGGAGGCCAGGGCCTCGGCTCACCTGGCAGCGCCGCGGGCCGGCAGCGGCGCTCAGCAGCGGCGCGCGACTGCCCCGCCCCCGCCGCGCTCGCGCACCGCAGGCACCAACCCCTGGCCCCTCTCTTTCAATGACGGAACCATATATTTTTACACCTCCTAAAATCTAACATTTTTTTCATTAAACCTCCCTTTCGCTAAATTTAACATTTAAATAAATCGATACGGAATATAAAAATAATATAATCATACACAATATTGACCGAGTGATAATAATACACAAAAAATACATACTAAATATTGGGGCATTCATTTCATTGATACAATATAATTTAAATAAAATAAAAAACCATTATTTTTATAATTAATCTAATTGCCTCATTTACATTTTTCACGGCAAATTATTTTTTATTATTCCAAATTGAATACCGATTGGCTTAAAATACTGCGTTCAATTATTATATGATTGTTTCAATGTCACGAATTAAACAACGACGATATTTTGATTGATCATACTGCGTCGATTCCATTGTTTGAGTTTTTATTCTGGCAACACTCGCCATATTGACCTAAGCTGCATTTTCTTTGTCCATCATCCATTATGAACTGACATTTATCAAACGATTACGTAAAAAAATACTATTTTCGATTATAATCTCGTATTTATTGATAATAATACAAGAAATAAGCATAATCATATGCTATCTATTTTTTATCACATGACAAACTAAGCAATTCAATCATAATAAGTGAAAATATAATAAAAATAATGTATGATTGCATAAAAAATATCAACAATTTAATATTTATATTTATAAAGAAGAATTACATCTCAATGCTACTCACTCATCATTTTATTTAATTTATTATTTCATTGTGGTGTAAAAAAATATGAAAACGTATTTGACTGGAATGTTCAGTTAAAAAAAGGTTATTAGGTTTTTACTGACGCTTATCATCAGACGTGGAAATCTTTTCCGTATTCAGCATAAATAAAAAGCAATGCGATATTGAATATTAAATTTTTTATTTGAATATACAAATACATGACAAAATAATCACACATTATAACTTAAAAATAAAATAAAAAACGTTCAGTCTCGTACAGAAACATATTGATATGGAAAATTAGTCGAATGGAGTAAAAAAACATTGTAATACGAATTGAAGATCGAAAATAATGTAAAAATGACTCGATTCATGATAAACTTTGGCAACGAGAGATCGCTATGTTTACTCCGGCTACTCGGATTTAAATCGCAAACAACATAAATTTCCCATAAAATCAAATATCTGATCAAAATTCGAATAAAATCAATGTTTATAAATGAAACATTACATAATGTGCAACTATACGTACTCTCTTAGGGTAATATATAAAAATGACTATAAGTAAACAACATTATTTCGAATGGATGTTTAAAAAACATACAAGTGCCGTCTACAATGACTAAATGTTATTAATCAATAAATTATTCCTTTAACCTCGGTTGAAAATCAAGAATCTATATATTAATATCATGAAATACATTCATTACTAGAAAAAAAATATTCGATTGAAATAAAACATTACAATTTGAGATTCATAACCGCTCGCTTTGATGTCCGTTGGCTGAATTCGGGGGCATTCGAAGGACTGCGGATCCCCCAACAAGTCGGTTAAATGGAATGTATTTCAGACAGCCGATTAAACCAAATACGTAAAGAATTGAATTATTTTTACGGTTAAAGGCATTATTGATAACGTTCTATAAAATATATATTGGATTATGTTAAACATTTTCATATCACATTACAGAAATCAGTGCCGTTTAATTAAATCTTTACCGAAATATAAATATTAATATCCACTCTATACGAAAAAAACTGTATTTTACGACTCGTCCTAAAAGTTTGTATACAAATTTTTCAGATTGATTAAAATTCGTAGCGAAAATATGGAAACGTTCAATTTTTTAATAAATATATCTTTTATAAAGCCCAAAATTTAGATTAAAAAATATAATATCATTTTAAATATTCCTTAAATTTTTCATAACGATGTAAATGATTTCTTTTAAATCGATATCAAGACAAATAGTTTATAAAAATGTTACAAATTACGCGAATTCAATACTAATTACATTCATTAATCCAAAATACACATCTAGTTACAAACTTTATAATATATATTAGGTTTTTTCAAAAGAAATCAATTATTTTGAATGCACTTCAAAAGGTTTTTTTTTCTTGTGTCGTTTGTCGGCTTTAGTTTTGTGTAATATATATTTTTTTTATGATTAACACTTTAACATCCGCTTACGTCACGTTGGCGTCCTGTCTCAGCCAACTGTTATCTACCACTATCTACCCATACTTTAAATTATGAAACAATAAAAACAATAAGTATCAGGCGTAAGTTTTAGGCGAAATCGTGAGGTTGGTTGTTAAGGGTAAAATGTCACAGCCCGAAATCACCAAAGAACATATTCGTTACACCATGTTGGTTTTTTATATGGGCCTGAACACCACGAAAACCACAAAAAAAAATCAACGAGTTATACGGAGCAGTGTTGGTAGTAAACAGATGTCAATTTTGGTTTCGACGATTTAAATCGGGCAACAGAGAATTAAAGGACATCTTTAAATCAGGAAGACGCTCAAATTTCGATGACAACGCCCCGACACTTCTAATTGATTAAGATCCTCGCCAAACCAAAGTTGAATTATCACAAAGACTCGTTACCTTTAGTACCAAAAACATGGAGACATTTAAAACGCATCGGTAAAGTACACAAAATGGGTAACAAAGAACAACGAGAGGAACCGTGCAGACTTTTGCTCTTTAGACTAGTATCTGAACCTTTTTTTTGATAAAATTGTAACCAGAGACGTTAAGTAGAAAAAATCAATGGCTTTCCAAAAAACAAACACCTGTTCCAACCCCTAAACCAGGATTGACATTGTGGAAAGTACTTTTGATCAATCACCGATGAAATAATTAAACAACAGTAATGGAAAGTACCATATTCATCAGATCCAGCCCCGTCGGATTATCACCTATTTCGATCGTTAGAACATTCATCATGAATAATTGATTTCTTTTGAAAAAACCTACTACATATTATTAATTAAATCGAAAGCAAAAGAAATGTACGTATATTAGTAATAAAAACATTAAATATATTGTAAAGAAGTTTTTCGTGAATTATATAATATATACGATTTACACTGTTTGATATTCGCTGCGAATCGTTCCGGCCAAGTAACACGTAAACACGACGATTATTATCTGAAAGCATACAAAAGATAATGAGTAATACTATTTATTTAGCCGATTTAGAATATTGACGACGCATACCTGTATGCCGGCGACGACGGCGGCGGCAATTCCCAATATGGCGACCTTCCTCTTGAGCACGCCGATCAAAATCGGCATGCAACCTTCGTCGTACGAATATTCCGTCGTGCACGATAACAATTTGCGGGTATCGTCGAAGGGAATTTCTTTGCAACACGACTCCGGCAACGTTGCGTTGTGATTCATGTCGATCCAGTCTTTGGGTCCCTTTGTTCCGCAGCATTGAAGCTAAAATCATTATAATCCGTTTAATATATATTTTTTAATCGATACGTATCGATTACGCGACAACGAATGAGCTTACGTCGTGCTGCATGATATCCCAAATCTTTTTCAACTCGACGTTAGTAGAATATTGCGACATTGACTTGTTGAATCTGTCCTCGAGGCCGTTTTCCAATTGGTTCCGTTGGAAGTAGCAAGCGATACCGCCAGAGAGTCCCAAGATGAACAGCAATAGCATGAGAATCGAGAACTGAAATTATACAATAATCGTTTTACAACATACTATTGGTAAAATAATGAATTTCGCCCTTTCCGAACACTCTAAGAAACAAGATTAGATCCGCCAACCTTACAGATGAGCCAGCAAACTAATGTCGCACACCTAAGCGATAGTCTAAAACAATCACCGGATGAGGCATTGCTTCCGAACGAGTTTCCTCATTGCCACTACGGCCTGGGACCTACAAGACTGGTCAAATTAGTAGGGTGGTATTGTGGCGGGAATCGACTAAAGGTACTGCCCTGGCTTATGCCTTTGGATGACTAAGGAATCGGGTCAACCTAACTCGAGATATTCCCATGTCTACACCATTGCTGATAACAGAGATACTAAGGAGTGTTTCTCCTAAGGCTCGCCCCTGGAAGAAGAACAGGATAGAGACAGGAAATCATACTCTGTCTCGGTGATCTGAGAGGTTTCCCTTTTGCTACCATACTGCAGCGGCCATCTCCGTCCGTATGCATTTTTTTTTAATTTTCCTTCGCGTTGTCTTTCTTTTCAACAATGATAGATTATAATTAACATGATTGTTATATAAAAATGACTTTAAAAGTTGACTAAACTTGTCGAATATAAATTATGATTTTAAAACCCCCAGCTCACTCCCACAAGTTCAAACTTGGAAAATTACTAAAGCAAACGCTCCTCACCCTTGTTAACTATCGACTGATGCAATCTCAGTTTATATTCGTCAATGGATAATGGAGTGGTGATATAAAAACAAAATGTTCCAATATTGGAACACTGGACAAAAATGGGTTAATGTTATTGCTGTGGTTATTCCAGAGTAAGCAATAATTTATTTTTATTAATGCCACGTTGCGTTCTGGCAACACGCGGCGTCCAGCCCACTCTCTTCTTCTTCTTCTTCTTCGGGGAGTTGCAGCGTGAACACGCTCATGCATTTCTCCGCCGTGACGACTCTGGATATATCCAACAATCGCTGACGTTCCGCCTCAGCATCACCGATTTCAGACCTGGCATGCTACCGTAGGATCCCCAACCGACCTCTCGTTGGGATCAACGGAAGAGTACCCCCCTGCTGATACTCTCAGCACAAAACCACCACGAGTCACGCCACTGCCAGAGATCGCCAAGCAAAGAGTACCAGGAGCTGCACGGGTTACGTCCCATTCTTTATTAATGTGTCAATGAATCATAAAGCCGTATAATTATTGTTCTTTAATAAATGAGTCATGTGTGTTCTCTGAATTGTGTTTGCATTTCCATCAATGGCGAGAGTAAAGGCTCGGCAAGATCTGAGTCACGAATCCTTTACTCTTTATTTTACTACGTCCAATAAACCTTTACATTATTTACACAATTAAAATCTTAATTGGCCGAATTTATAATATCCACATGAAATTTCATAAAGATAATTTAAATAATAGTGGATATCGCAACACAATTTTTATAGGACCTTTCTAGATTTTGAGATAACGAGTTTTCGCGAATTTACGTCGCTATAACAATATTCGGATGATCTCATCATAAGAGAAGACAAGTTTTTTTATGATAATTATAGACACACTAATTTATTCATTTCAACGTTGACAGACAGCACCTGGTCATTAATTTAAAATCCTCATATGACACAGTTTAAGACAGGGTGATGAACCTGAGAGTTGATTACAGCTTCAAAATCGTCCAGGAATTTACATATCTCGGCTCATTAATGACACAAGATAACGAAACCAATTTGGAAGTCCGAAGAAGAACCATGCTGGCAAACAGGTGCTGCTTAGGACTTCAAAACCATTTACCAAGAAGATCAGGACAGTACTGATATACGGGTCTGAATCTTGGGTCACTGACAATGTAAGATGAGTAACAATTGGATATCCTAGAGAAGAATATGCTGAGACGGATAATTTGAGCTATATATAAGAGGAGCTGTACCGACTGTACAGTCAGTCACACCTATCATCAGAGTGGCCAAATCCTAGTGTGCCGATCATGTGTCAAAGATGAAGGATAGTCATCCATCGAAAAGACTTCTGGAAGCTCACACAATGTTCACCCTATTATTGAACAATATCGGGCAGAATATTATTTGTATAGCGCATTTATTAAATAAATATTTTATGACTTGTTAGCAAAAAACCAATGACAGAATATTTTGTTTAGGAATTCGAACAAAATAATAAACCGAGTGCAATGCATGCAAAAAAATCACAACAAAAGGTATTTACAACCTCGTTGACGATTGAACCTTACAAAAATACAAATGCATATTTGCACAGCTGCAGACAAATTTTAATTCTGCAATCTAAACACCAAAATTGCCGACGAAAACATTTACATCATGGATGGAAAAGACAATCGCTTGCCCTATGGAATAGAGCACCCAAAAATCATAACGCGAGGCTAACCTGGACTCCAAACATGAGTCCCGACTAGAGCCTTGATGATCGGTCGCACACTATTAGCGATGAAGTATCAAATTCATCCATAACCGCAAACCGGTGTATCACTTCTACCCGCGCAAAGCCTGCAAATCATTGTATTTATCTCCTCAAAGACTCTTTTTGCTGTAAGACGACATCAGTGAAGACGGCACAGAGCAAAGTCCTACACTATATCAGACATCACATCAGATAATTTATCCGTTGGACATGAATTCCCACAGGCTTATGGTCAATAAGCCCTTGCTGTTGAAACGAAGTCTGAGGCTGAGGTGGTTTGACTGTGTACAGCGGGACACTGCATCATTGAAACAGACAGTATGATAGAGCAACGTGACAGCAGACCAGACGGAGAATGGTGCTGAATGAGGACAGGGCTCTACACTACAACTGTTACGCATATTATGAAGATAATTTACTCATTTTCATATAAAAATACCAGGTGTGTACGGTGGTGTTGATGTTGGGTGTGCTGAATGTGGAAAAAAATATTGTTTTTTTTTGTGAATTTTATTATTATTTATACATTAATTCTATTCTTCGTTTTTGCGACATAAATTTTTTAATGGAACTATCGTAAAGTGTGCCTTTCTGTTTTAGTTTTATGTGTATTTTTTTCTCCATTGATATTACTTGAAAAATTTATGTCGCAAAAACGAAGAATAGAAAAAAACTGTATATTTTTTCCACATTCAGCACACCCAACATCAAGTCCACCGTACACCACTGAAAAATACGGATTTAAAATTGAGTTATTCATAATTGTATTTAATCTTGATTTTCAGATCGTAGAAGAGAGAGCAGGTTATCACTTTGGAGTCACCATCATAGAAGGTTTGGACCTAGGTGCCATCTGGCAACCTTTAATGGTAGGGATACTCCATAAAGATATCATCATCATTTGCCAGCAACGAGACACTCACTCACTGAGTTAAGTTGAATTTATTGGTGCAGAATTTATTTGATGGGTTGCCGGAATGTTGCTAACTTTTGGGCACACCGAATTGGACACTATACAATCCAACAAACCTTGCCAGGCAGAGAAGCCTGTGTGGACTCGTTGGTCATCTCTCCCCACCGATGATTACTCTGATTTCCTCCGAAGTACCATACGGGAACAAGCTATGACAGCTGCTTCCACCAGGAGAGTTGGATTCTGTTTCTACCCATCGGTCTTCAGACCCATGGAGATGAACTGAGTATATTCAAACCACTACGTGTCCCAGTTCATCGCAGGTCATGGTGCCTTCAACGCGAAGCTGGGACTCCGTGAGGATGCTAGTTACACGCTTTGTGGCCACGTTGAACAATTTTCTGAGCATATACTGTGGAACTGCTGAGTACGATCAAGAGAGACTGGAGATACTGAGTCTGATCAGGTCCACCATCGATGTATATTTGCAGGCAGTGGTGGAGCAAGAATCGACCCGACACCCTGAACCCTCGCCTTTCTAGGCAGCTAAATAGGCTGATTTGGCCGACTATACGGAATGTAGCGACAATCGATGGCTGCCAAGGCCGATGTTGTCTATCGAAATGTAGTCAACAAAAAGTTTACGCTTTAAACCTTAGTTTCTGAGTAAATATAAGCGTTGCGTAATTTGATTTCATGGATTAATACGTATTCATATTCGGTTGATTTTTCTGCTGATGCCGTAAAATAATTATTCGCGGAATAAATATTTCTCAGCGTAATGGATCAAAATTTTCCAGCCATATTGGGGTGACCAATGTGTGACCGCCACAAGTCTCGTCTCAGAAAGCGGGATAAGTAAGCGGCAATGTTTGATCAAAAAATATTCACATTTTATCAATTTTCTTCTTATTTCCGAAGATAAAAACGAACTAAATTCTATATTGAAAGTTGCATTAAAGAAGTGCTTCGAAGATTTTAAAAATAGTTTCTAGGCGAGACGTATTAGCCCGAGTAATTTTTAACAAACATAATGAACCATTTTTTATTTAATTAAAAAGAGCGTTTTATTGAAACAAATATAAGATCAAACCCTATTCTCATTTATTTAGGTGAATGATTCGACTAAAAATGATCAGAATGTAAAAGGTTATACGATTTCTTAGAAAAAACTGTGCACGCGCACTGTGGTTAACTTAGATCTTATCTGGACGACGAGGTAACCAAACACACTAACGTTTTATTAGTATGTGTGCAAATAAACAATGCGATACGTCAAGAAGAACTCTACGATTTTCTGTAACTAAGAAAAGGTAAATTCATACGGGTGTAGAGGATTGACCGATAATATAATCAGTGGCGAATTTCCCCTTATTCGCATAAGGCACGCCTGGGGCCTCATTAATTTAAGGGGGCCTTAAAATTAAGCTCTCAAAACGTTTTTTCATAACAAATATAATTAATAATTGAGCAGTGTTCCCTAAACTGAATTGATAAATGAATGAACCTCGACATATAGCCCTGCAGGGGTCCTTGGCTCTCATGGAGCCCCTACATTTTTCTAGAAATAATAAATATTTGCAACATTGAGATCAAATCGAGTAAAAAAAATGTTTTTAGACGTCCCAAGTCTCCTCGTGCTTCATTAGCTCTCGGTTTACTCCGCCACGCATCTATTTCCCTTAAAGTTCTAATCTAGCACTTCTCTAGGAATACGATAGGACACTCTTTTCAAAATATATGGCAAATTCTGTTCCATTTACAATGTTTGATCAATATTTAATGACAGCATCGTGGAAGCTCTAAATAATTCATTATTGATGCTTAGATAGAATGATTTTTTTTTATTTATAATTTGATAGCAATAAACAACTACGATAACCCCAAAAAAAAAATTAAATATTAGTTATAACTTATCTCTTGCATTAATATTGCACAACTCATGAAAACGTATTTTAATTCGTAATTAGTTTCATTTCCTTATCATGTCTATCTACCGAATACACCGGATACAATTATTCGAAACATAGGTTAATATTCAATTGTAATGAATCATTGTGTGACAATTAGTCATTTTGGTTGCGTTGGATCAAATTATCAGTTAAAATATTGATAAATAAATTTCCTTCTATCGTATAACGATACTCACGGTCATGAGGAGGTAGTAGTTTTTCTTGGAAGCGGCGCAACATCCTAGGAACGCCACTAAGAATATAATAGCTCCGATGAAAATCAACAGGGACGGAGCCGATAAGAAGTTGGAATCGACAAAACTCTCGCCATTGAAGAATACTGCTTGCACTATAGACCCCACTGCGGCCACTGCAATACCGAAGATCTGTAAGTGAAATGTTACAACTCGTTAATTTAAGGTGGGCGTTTGTATGTATTAAGTAGTCATATGGTAATTGAAGTTAAGTATCAAGACCCCGCCCTGCAATTGAAACATTTTTTACAAATCTACATGTTGCATCACATTGTGTAATGACTATCAGTAGAAAAAAATACATATAATAAATTACAACAAAGAAAACTAATGGAGTAATTTAAACGACGCCATTCTACAATATGTTGACATGTAGCAATACCGGAAGAGGATAATAAGTGAAAGATGAGATGTCATGAGGGCGGAGAGCCTGTTGGGAGTAGGAGCATCCTTCGTCTTCATGATACAAACAGGCCGATGGCGGATGGCAGAGGACGTAGGTTACTGACCCCAAGCGCGACGCAGAACCAAAACAAGATGCCGATGCAGGGCTCCATGGTGACAAGACAGAAGAGACGACAGGAAAACCAGCGACACGACTATCGCAGACAGCTTCTCGAAAACAATACCATTATAAAAAAAGTTCTCGTGTTGCCATCCCAAAACATATGATGCTAATGTCAAACTCGGATATCTCCATTTATGTTTAACTTAAACCCTTTTGGACCTGACTGTTTATTTGTGAATAAAAAAATATAATTTATTGAATTCTGTTATATGAGACAACAATGATGAGCAAAATATATTTTTTTATTTTTTCGAATAATTATTTTGGAAAATACAGCACGTGCATTGCAATGTACAAATGGTCTCAAGTACTATGAAATATTTTTATCTTACTAACAATTTATAAAAATTTTGAGATGAAAAATAAATAGTAATTATAAATAAAACAAAGTATAGATTAAAAAAAAATATTTAAAAATACTCCAACTAGTATTAGTTGTAGGATAAAAATTAGTAAAACAGTTTCTTTCAGGCTAAACCGCTCTGGCTACATAAAAAAAATATTTTTACACCCCAAGGGTGTGATTTCCCTTTTACATATTGAATAATGCTAAATTTGGATGTAAAGGGAACCATTTTTTTTCTAAAGGGAGTTGTAATAAACGCTCCTGTACAGCATCATATAAGGGACGCACCTTGAACAATTTATCGGTGCATCCTTGTGGCCGATCGATTATCTGAGTTATATGTATGCATGACCGCAATTCAAAAAATCTACTTTTGGTCATATTATCCAAACAAATATGAATTCCTAAGGATGTATCCCAATACAGCAGTAATCTAGGGAAATTATTCAGACATCCGATTATGATGTGATGCGCAAATAATGTTTCTAGTTTATGAACATTCGTGTTTTTGTATCCTCGCTTGTTAGTTTGTAATGCATACACATTTGTGCAAAACGCCATTTTTTTTAAATCTTCATCTTTGATGTAGCGTTGAAAATACTGCAAAGGTGTAATTAATTCCAGAATTTCTGCTTTTGTGACGGCTTCATGCTATTTTTAATGTTTTTTTTTAGAGTTAAAAACTCATTGAATTCATCCAAAGATTCAATGGTATCTAATACTACGTCCTCTTCTTCGACAATTGAAATATCCATGTGCTCAACGTTACTATATCACAACCAATTTTTGGAACATCTCTCACTATAATTGGCATTTCCAATAAATCTTCATCTTCGCTCTCGATTGATTCAGCGTCAGAAATATCACCATTCAGCAATTGCTTCCAAATATCATCTTTTTTCAACTTCATTTGATTTTAAGGGCCTAAAAAATGTGTACATACAATAAATATGAAAAGATTTAATCGAAATGAACAAATATATTAATAATTTTCTTAAAATTTCTTATGGAAATCATCTACATTACAAATATAACAACTAACTGTTTGACGACAACAAAAATCAACAAACTGACATTTGACTAACTACAGACCGCATGTGCATTGTGATGTACACAAACTTCGACATCAAATTACAGTATAAAAATTCACAACTTACGATAAAATATTGAGTTCAATCAATAAAAGAAGTCTCTTTGACTAAGAATATGATACAATAAAGTAATTTATTTGATTTCTTCATAACGAAACAATAAAAATAAATGTGATAGACCTGGCGAAGCGTGAGCGGGTCACGACATCATGAATAAATTGCCATGTAACAAAAATCATGTACACTATATGGAAACACTGGCAACAGCAGATGATTAAATAATGTGTACACCACGATGTTTAAAACGCAGTTTTACAGAAAATAGAAATGTCAACAAACCGTTAAAGATTTCTTAAAATAGAACATTTTTTATTTGTGTAAATATATTACAGCTCATCTTGATTTGAAATTGCTGTCTTATTCAAAACGCATCCGTTTGCGCCAAATCATATGTTTATTATGGAGGTTGTTGGAATTATATCTTGAACTTGATTTCAGTCATATAAAAGTGGCTTTAACTGAAATTTGTAATTCAGAAAAAAATAACCACTATGGAAGCGATTTCACTTCTGTAGAAAATTGACAAATTTGAAACCAATGATATTACCAAAAATGAATATTTAACCCCTTGTGTGATTTGCCCGAATACAACTCGGGTAGGTATTTTGCTGTTACAGTGATTTCCCCTAACTGGATTCGGGCACATCGTACACAAAACTTTTTATAGTGATTTGCCTGAAACCAGCTCGGGTCATTCCCCCGCCAGTCTAGAGAACGCATCGCGCGCGTTGAGTGACACGTGCGTAATTTGATCTTTCGAGAACAATTACCCACGTTTTTTCCAAGAGGTTGACCACAGAAGTGGTTAAGAGGTATTATACCCAGGGGTACCCAACCTATCGCGCATGCCCCAAAAGTGGCGCATTTCAACTTGCCAATCTGGAGTCAAACAAGAAGATCAGACATATTTGCAAAATGTTGATGTTACTAGCCATCTCGGTGATCTAAATTTGAAACTACAAGGCATGACTAAATTATTTCCTTGCTTAGTAATTACGATCAATTGGTTTCAAATTAAATTAAAACTGTTCATCTCACAGTTATAAAATCGGAAATTAAGTCAATTTCCACACGCGAGCAGAATGAATGTGTTGTGGAAGATAACCAAATATATTTAAAAAAAAATTATTGCGAGTGTAATTTGAAAGTCGTTTTCAGGATCTGGCCAAAGATGAAAACTATATGTAAAAACTATTCTAGTAACATACAAATGTAACTCAATGAGAACATATCCTATCCCTATCCCTATTTTACGACCATGAACGTGTTATAAACCGGCATAGTCCGTCCGTATCATTTCTGGGCTCTCGATATTCTCGGCGGTTCCCGCTAAAAGTCGGTGACGTCATCGTCACGTGATTCTCAGGAGCGGGTATAAATATGTCCCATTTTGGACGCATCCAACATCTACTTCATACAACCATTTATTATTATTATTATTTTATATTATATTATACTTAGTTTATTTTTCCTTTAATTTTTAATTTTATTTTTATTTTTACTTTAGTTACTTAGTTTCATCTTTACCATTTTCATGTAATTATATTTTTTATTTATATTTCTTCCATTCTATTTCACTTTTAATTCTAATCCTACTTTTACTATTTATTTACTTTACTTTTTATTTACGATATCAGGGCATGATCACGCCAGCGACGGGATCCATCAGATCCCGCTAGTGACGGGATCCAAGATCATGGTCAAACGAGCCTGACAGGCCCTCGACCGAAGGCACACTCTATAAAGAGAATCCAGGTGACTGAGTCACGCGGAGCCAAGGATCGAGGGCTGGCCGGGGGGCGTGTGGACTAAGTATTTAATCAACTAGCGAGTAGATTCACCTCATTTAATGTACAACTTCATATCTACCCACTCCATTGGTACTTTCTTATCACTGTTAATATTGTTTTTCTTTTTTGTTTGCTATTTGCTTTCTCTGTTTTTTCTTTACTCTTCATTTTTAACTATGGGTCTCACCTGTTTATGTATTTTTTTCGTTCTTTTGCTGTTTAATAAATATGTACCATGTACCATTGGAAAAAAAAATAATAATAATTCCGACCAAAAAAACAATAAAAGGATACATGCGACAAAAGATTCTCCATCGAAGAGGAAAAAGGGCGTCGCCCATAAAACCTCGCACATATTAGAACCAGAGAAGACGCATCCAACATACATTGGCTCGCGCCGTCATGGCAGTCACATCTCCGTGATTTATATCGTACCGGAGATACGTCTCCGGGATCTTCATCATCGCGTACCGGAGATACGTCTCCGGGATCTTCATCATCGTCTCGTACCAGAGATACGTCTCTGGGATCTTCATCATCGTCTCGTACCGGAGATACGTCTCTGGGATCCATCACACCTATCATCGAACTGACGACACCTGCAAAATTCTCAATAAACATCCCTTACAACAGCGTGTTTCACTTTGTCTCGATTCGAAGCGCGATCGTCAACTACCGGACGATCGAACGTTTTGGCGCCAGCGGTCGTGTACCTTTTGATACGCGAGCTCGGGTGCCAAAACATTTGGAGGCAGCGACGGGTTCCATTTATTGGACTACTGTCCGCGTCCCCTAACATTTTGGTGGCAGCGGTGGGATACCTTTTCGGTACTACTGTCAAGCCCTTAACAAACGCAAGAAGGTTGAATAGGTGCCCGAGTTGATAAAAATGGAACATGATATGTAAAAGATTGCCAACCACCAGTAGCGGATTTATTACTCCTAGCATTTAGTTATCTTGAAATTTATCACCTTAACTTAATGTATCGATTATTGATGAAATTGATAAACTTGATAATCAGTAAAGTGCATGATATCTACGAAATAAAAAAAAGTTATTCCCCTTTCAATATCAATATTTTTTATTATAGAATGTGTGTCCACAGTATTGAGTCACTATTAGTCACTTCGTCCTTTCTATACCGTTATTCATCGAGATGAAACCACTGACAGCTGTTTTATACGCGTTTTGCATCAATAGTTTAGTAAGTCTTATATATATTGTTATTAACAAGACCATAACTTGATTAAAATAATTTAATCCATCAGGTGTATTTTATTGGCGTGTTGATACACTACATCTACTACAGCGGAGTATTTTTTTACGATTTCAATTATACGTACGATCTGCCGATAATTATTCTGATGTGCATCCTTGGTGCATCGTCAATATGCATAATGCATGTCGACGGATCGTTAAGAAGGAATCCTTATTTAATTCTTTCGGTAAGTTAAACATTAAATACTTAATAATTACTGTTAAACATATAGAGTGGTGTATATTTATAATTGTTTCAAACAGGGCGGAATTTTAGTTCTAGTTTTACAAATATGGGGATTAATTTCCGGAGTGGCCGCTTTAAAAGATGACGAAAAGTTGAAATCTCTATTAAACGACATATTTATAACAATTGAGTTATATGATAGATCTGATATTGCTAAAAAGTTTTGGGATTCACTTCAATATAAGGTAAGCATCGTTCTTCATGTTGATTTAAGTGGCATTCTCAGTGACGGGTGGTGACTTTTTGGGATCTGATTACATTTCAGGGGCCCCTAATGTAATTGGGGGAGGGGGATTGTCGGTTGTCTAAAGATGAGGACGAAGGTAAAACGATACTAAAGTCTTCGGGGCCCCTCGAGGCCCCCAACGATCGGGGGCCTGATGCCCCAGCATCAAAGCATCCTTATAAAACCGCCACTAGAATTTCTAACCCTGAAGCGGGTCTTTGCCATCTGGAGTATACTACGCGATCTCCAGCAGAGACACGTCCGTCGCAACCCTGATGTCAGGACTGTGGCGGTCGTCCTACAGGTTATCTTGGCTTTTCGAATACGGGTAGTAGTACAGACGTAGTCGATCTACATTTCCTTGTTTTTTCTCCTTATACTTATCTATTTTTAACGAGCTAGAGCAATTCCAGAGCTTCGAATATTGCGGAGCCATGTCAGCTTCTTTTTTTCAAACCACAATCTTCTACGTTTCCCCCCTTGATGGTCTACAGAAGGCGATACTTTGCTCCATGAATGATGTGTCCAAAGTACTCAATTTTACATGTTTTGACGGTGTAAAAAAGCTCCCACACCTTGTGAAGAACGGTTGTATTCTTGTCATGTTCTATCTATGGAATCTTCAACATTCTTCAGTAGCACCACATTTCAAACGTTTTCATCCGGTTATTGTTCGCTACCAGCAACGTCCATGTCCCGTAACCATATAAAAGTACAGAGTTCGAGAGTACTTCAAGGAGAGTCGGCGTAAACATAACTTTATTTAAGTGGCCTTCTAACTCTGAGGCAGGTCTTTGTCACCTGGAGGACACTACGCGATCTTCGGAAGTCCCGGAACTCGAGCCGTCAACGCGCAGATTGTAAAACAATAAACAGACGAGGCTAGGAACCATTCATATTTAATTTACGGTCTGATCGGGTGCTACGGGCACCTTCTGTAGCACACACCTCACAGAATTGGCCTGGATAGCGGCCTGGTTCCTCATAGCTCCGTAGAATCTACGAAACAATGATTGTGCCCAATCGCCATTGCTCCTACGACCAATAACGACACGAGACAAATCTCGACGTGTGCTTTTACTAATTGTTTTTTTTTTATATAATTCGCATAGAAATGTTGTGGGATTAATGGACCTGATGATTGGATTGAATACGTCGATGGAAAAATCCCATTTTCTTGTTGTAAATCGTTTATTTCCGATGTCGAATTGCAATGTAAACAAACTGACGTCTATTCCGTTGGATGTAGGCAATTTTATGAAGACGGTCTACAAACAATAAACATCACACATATTGTCATCACGTGCTTTGTTATTATAATGCAGGTAATTTCCTCATTATTGATAAATTGATCTTGTACACGAAAATGAAAAATATATATTTGCAGATCATCGGAATCGTTGTAAATCTGTACATTATTGAAATTCTGCCTCTTCAAAGATGTAATATGTAAGTAAATGAATTTAATTTTACATTTATATATCCCTTAATTTCACTTTATAACAACTACAATCATATATATTGTTAACTTCCAAAAATATATATCTGATCTCTTAATGGATTTCTCACCATTGAACCAGTTTGCTCTGGGAAGGAAAACATTAAACTCCTGGCCGATAAATGGAATAGTCTTTCTAGTGAATCCTTTCTGTTAGGAGGACTTTCCCATGATGGAAGGATTGCTATTGCGCATTAAAGTCAACACTCACTTGCGACTTGTTACATGCATATAACACCTAGAAAAGATAAAAACATATACCGAGGCAAACCCCCTTCTACTTGCCTGGACACATTGGGGAGAGTAAAATCCGATACCATCAGATGTAGAAGATTCATGTCCAATGCCAGCAATGGCCAAAAGAGGGAAAACTCTTTACAAACCAAGACGGCGGTCGATTTTTTTTATTTTAAGAAATTTTAATGAATTAGAAACTGCTCGTGGCTGGCAAATGAATCAAATATGTTTATATGTTTTAATGATATGTGTAAACCTGATTCTCTTTATACACATTAATTAGTTTCGTGGTTCTTAATAGATCCGTCACAGCGGCACTAAACCAACGGCGTCGCCCGATGGGGTATATTTACTATGGAAAATAGACCCCAAGCATTTCAAGTCAGGATTTTGATAAATTCTTCATCAATATCTTGACTTAAAATGCTAAAAAAATGGATTGTTCTAAGAATAAAAATAGTTATTCAAGATATGCTTCATAATTAGGTCGATATTTTGGATTTTTTTACTGGTCAATATGAGGCGTAAGTGACGCGCGAACTCGGCGATATCCTGTCGCAGACTGAGGCACGCCAACTATAGCGATATTATTTTTGATTAATAATATTGTTTACAATTTTCATTTTTTACACAAGTAAAAAAATGTCAAACAAATCAAAACAATTAAATCATTTTTGACAGCTGGCAATAAAATAAACATCCAACATGGCTACCAATAACAAAATATGTCAGGGACAGATGTACCAACACACAAAAAACTGACAATTTGACTTTTACGGTCCGTAAAATCAAAAAATTAAAATATGTATGAACATTCAATGTTCGGAGTGAGACAATGGAGAAATATTTTTTTATAATATATAAAAATAATAACAGTTGCCTAAACCCTTTAACCCAGTGATTTCCAAAGTGTGAGCCGCGGCTCCCCAGGGAGCTGCGGTGTCGTCGTAAGGGCGCCGCGAAATATTCAATTAAACAATTCGGCAAATTTGTTGAAATTCCCAATTCTCGAAATTTTTGCGCCATCTTTTTGTGCTCCCTTTTACTCAAGAAGGTAAACAATTTTTAAAAAAATCTGATGTATTAAGGGAGCCGCGGAAAAATGTGATGTTTTAAGGGAGCCGTAAACCGAAAAAGTTTGGGAACCTCTGCTTTAACCCATCCATCACGACGGCTCGAAACCAACGCCGCTGACCAATGGGGTATATTTTGTATGAAAAACACAATAATTGATCAATTCTTCGACAATACCTTGACATTTAAAAAAAATGGATTATTCTATGAATAAAAATCCAAAATATCGATCTAATTTTGAGTTTTTCCACTAATTAATGCGACGCGGAGGGGACGTGCGCACAGAGCGACGGCCCGCTCCCGGCTCGACGCATATAGTTTCTCCACTTGCACAGCACAATATTTTTTCTCGCTCGGACTTGCACATGCGCACTGTTTTTTCTCGCTCATATCCGTTACGGAGCGATAAAAAACATCGCAAATTGTAAAACAATATTGTTGTTTTGATTTTTTTCGCAATTGCGGTCAATGAATATTAATATTTATTCTTTAGACTTTTTAGACAAATGCAGTTTGGGACATGTAGGATTTATATTAAAAGAGTTATTCTAGGAAAATCAAAAACTTGTAGTCCCAAATAGACCCCATCGGCACGGCTAGGTTAACAACTAGAAAAATTTGCATAATTTTATCGCGTATCCGAATAATCTTGCAAATCGAAATGTAGCTAAAACTCGAATTTACTAAAGAAACTTATGGGTTCTAGTTATTCCCATGAACTGAATGAATGGACAGTTGTCACACCGGGGTGACCATACCGGTTAAAGGGTCAGATTAAATCATGTGAAAAGGAAAACTTGAAAATTTTGTATAATTTATATTAAAAATTTGTTTCAGTGTTAACAGGAGTGAAAATTCATCAGAACTAAACTTTGAGCTACAAAATAGGAGAACGATATTACAACATACTGAGAGGACTTCCCTTCTACGCTAATTTATATTATTTGTCATAATGTTTAATAACGTGTATTAATAATATAAGATAGAAATATACATACATTTACGGAATGAGTTGGGAGTATTGTTTGGGATTAAATAAAACTAACGACTAAAATCACAGATCATTGTATTGTGATGAAAAATACACATTATTCTCAACAATAGTACTCACTTTTACATATCATTTTCGCATGCGAAAATTAAAGATTTCATATTTACACATGCATACACATAAATAGAAAATATTTATCATCTAGTCAGTACTTTCAAGTCATTTTGTGTAAATATAATAATTACATAATTAAATCAGTTCAGAATGATATTTTTTTTACATAGAAAAAGATCCGCCGGCCCATATCCAGTCACGAATCGAGATCACATAATTAACATTAACAATATGCAAGCTTATACAATAAATATAAATAATTATGACGTTGATTGATCGATGACACATCTAATTTATGCATTACGCTACAAAATTCTATACATACTAATATTTACATACATTCAAAATTGCATGTGAACTATGCCAAAATTTATTTACAAAGCCGTGTATTTATTATCTAAATATAATACGAATGAGTGATTTTACGGAGAGTCGATTTTTTTTCTGATTCACAAGTACGTTGTGTATCTGCGATACACAAAAATATATGCGAATAAATAATCTCTTATTAATGGTTAATTTAATTTAAAGAATTACACGCTAACGACATATATATTGCCAATATGGCAAATTATATAAATATAACGTTACTGTCAAGTATGTACGTACGAAGTGAGTATACGTATTAATAAATTTAAAACAATGATTTGGCCCCCTAATTTATACTAAGTGCATATTACGTTCATATAGTGAGTGAGCGAGATATCGTAAATATATGGAAACAAAGATAAATCGAACGTTAAAGTTAGTTTCTTACTAATACAATATCGGAAACAGTAATACACTCCTGAAAATAACAGGCCGAGTCGATGAAGTTTTAATATATAAAGTGATACAGGGATGGTAAAATCTGATACCAACAGTGGTAGAACGAAGATACACGAGGGAAAAACTCTTTACAAAAAACCGAATACCAAGACGGTTTAAATCCCGCGGTATGGACACAAAAGGGGAGCACTCACGACACGTGTGAGACTCAGGTTCCTTTGGCCTCGACCACTATTCGAGAGTCTGGTAAGGCCCATACGCTCAGCGTGTGAGTGTCTCGTGGCTGGCAAATGATGATGATGATGATGATATAACCGATTGAAGCAAAAAAAAATATAAATATAATGTACGTATACCAAAATTAGGTAAAGTGAAAAGTAATGACAATTTTTTGCGGCGTTGCTTTGAAACCAGTTTATCTTTTTCTGGCACATAGTAAAAAATACATGAAAGAGATTGAAGACACACTTGTTTTCATCAGACCATTTGAGATATTTATGGAGACATCTTTGATCCTTGACATTGGTTGGTTTAAAAAACGGCGAAAGTGAGTGAAAGGACAAAACCAAAATCAGGGAGACCTCTTAAAATCGATGATACACTTTATACTCCTTAGTGGAATCTGATCCACACAAAACAATCAGAGAGTTATTACAAGACCTCGATTGTCCATGGTGAACAGTGAAGGATAATTTTAAAAAGCATGGAAAAAATAAAAAAAGAATCTGGATATCCTGTGAAGATTCTCCAAATCTTCACCGACCAGATATGACACCCATCTATTTCTTAGAAGAAAACATTACTGGGAATGTGAAGTAGGCCCTTTACACCAATCCGAGGGAAAAAAACATTGACTTTGATTGAATCAGGTACCCCAGTCCTACTCCTGGGACTTTATTGTCTGAAAAATGTACTCTTTTGAATTTGGGGGGATGTTTTTGGAATAATTTACTATGAAAAATGACATTACTTTCCGCTTCACCTAACATAAAGTGACCACGTCAGAATTAAATTCACTATTTGTGGAATATAATATATAAAAATGCATTTATTTACTTATGTTAACGGTACTTCTTCGTCCATTTTGAAAATTATTTCGACAATATAATCGAGCTTTGTATCTTAATAATGGCTTTTCCATATAATTGAATGAGAAACACTAAGATAATCCTTACACCGAAATAATCAAAACCAGTCTCTCGAAAAAGTATTATTTTTTTTATGTAAAATTTACCATTTTCGTTCAATTCAAATTTATCGTTTAGTAAATTTATGATAAAAATTATTCACGAATATTTTTAAACTTTCAAGTGCCTAATCAAAGCAATCGAAAGGGTAAAATTATTCGATACTTTTCGTAAAACAATATTCACGGGAAAAAATATGGAAATACATAATTTTAAGAAAGCTGACACATAATATTACAGTATTTTTTTTTTCATTCTAAGTAGTACAAATGTTACTGTAATATTACATAAATCTTTGGCTTATCATATTTCGTACTTAAATCTAATAAAGTAGTTACATGTGAATGTAAAGATCGCTATTTAAATATATTAACGATAACGAGAATGAAATGAAATATATAAAATCACAGGAGCAATTTTTGATACATCATAATATCATAATAAAAATGGAAAAATCCTCGTTTAAATTAAGATATGATTTTAAATATGACCTGTCATTATATCAGCTTATTAAAAAATATTAAAAAACACTATCAATTATATAAAAAATGATATTTTTCAGCCGCTATTGGCATTTCGAATTTTTTATAATTCAGTTATTAGAAAAAAAAATAAACGGAATGCTTTTTATGCGCGATTTGTTCGATGATTATCACAAAAAAAAAATTCAATCTAAACCAAGTACACAATAGATATAGGGGCATTTGAGAAAATTACCCTGTAGTATAAAATATAAAGCATGATTCATCAGTTTGATTACACGATAGATAAAAAAATATCGACGTTCGTTCAAATAATAATCGTATTTAATATAAAGAGAGTACACTCGCATTTAACGCTAAATAATATTTAGGAAGGAGTACGCACTCGAGATGTGAATGTACATTTGTTTGATTATAAAAAAGGCACTACAGTATCATCAGATAAAAACCACGATATCTATTATAAATACAATATGCGAATGTTTCTAAATGCAACAGTTTAAATGTCCTCAAATGTTTATTCGCTAATAAATAATCCTAATATAACATATACATAAATTAACGTTCAACAAATCGAACAATTTTCAATAAATCTATTCACTAATCATATATAGACTGAAACCTATACAAAAATCACAGAATTTTACATATGTACAATAATTTTTTTCAGTCATTGAAATGAATTGTTAAAATTTGTGCTATACAATAGTCAAGGTTGATTTCATCAAATGTCTCTCTATACGTAATATATAATATTATTGACACACGTCGCAATGGCATTTCGCTACTAGAGTTTACGCGTGACTATAACGTCGTCGTCTATTCAGACTCGATTATAGTCGGCAGTTTACACTTTCATATGTGTATTGTATCCGTTATTACAATATCACCGTCGGTGATTTCCTGTCAAACAAACGACGAGAAACCGGGGAGCGGTGCTCGCGAACGCGCCATGTTGTTCATGATGATCTGTCCGCCGTTGAGGCTCACTACGGCGCTGCCCTCCGGCTCCGAATCCGTGTAACTAGAATAATTTCTCACTGGTTTCTGTTTTTTCCACGACTGTCGCAACGAATCGTTGACGTTTGCGTAATGATTCACAAACGAATGCGGATCCGAACGAACGCTCTCGTTTTCACTCTCGGAATTCTAAACAATCATAAGAAAATCGGTTATTATTAATCATACGACAATAAAAAATATGTATATATATAACGTACTTGTGATTCTGAGGAGCTGATCTCGGATGGCTTTTCAGTGACGGAGCTATCGTCTGGATTTTCATCGTAATCGTCCTTTAAACTCTCCTCGTCGCTGTGATATGCGACGGAAGCCGGTGACGGCCTCGGCGGCGATTTACTAAGCGGAGGAGCATGCGTCGGAGCTGTTTTAGTTCGAGCGCCTGTCAGTGTTCCGTTAATATTCCCTTGTACACGCCTCAACGTCCCCGTGCTACCTAAATTACCGTTATGTCTCGTTCTATAAAGATCCAACGCTAATTCCCCTCGCTCTTCAGCATCCATCGCCATCGATTCTTCCAACGTTTTCTGAGCCTCTTCTACAAATACATAAAAAAATAAATAAACAACGATCGTAACGTATCAAAACACTAATCAAATTGCTTACGTTTGTATTTATAGCTTTTGCTTTTTACGCATAAAATCGCTATTACCATAATTATTATAATTATGGACGTAGCGGCTAGCGCCACCATAAACCAAGTCTGACGATAGAACGGTCGATGCTGCAGATATCCGTATTCTAAGTATAATTTCGACGGCGTCATTATAACGTCCTCCGAATATGCGGGATAACTGATGCCGTAAACATTATACGAAATAACTCGGAACGAATAGCCCGTCGACGGTAATAAGCTTTGATACGAAATCGTGAAATCTTCGAGGGGACCGTTGCTCGTTCTAGTTACGGTCTCCCAACGGAAATCATCTGAAATTAAAAACAATGTTACATAATCATCGAAATAAATATAAAATCGATATAAGAGTGCAATGAAACGAGTTAATAAGACATTCCGAAATATTTTAATTAATGATCGTAAATATATTTTAATTTAATCATGAACGCATATCACATGTTTATATTAATTATGAAACAATTTTCTCCATTTCTTGCCAAGGATATCGATTAATAATATAAAATGAGACATGCATGTAATATATCGTATATATATTGTTGAATATAATAAACAAATAAAATGATCACATACATAAATATAATGAAATAATATAAAAGTAGTGCAAAAAGTGGTTTTTACAACCGTATTCTACGCATGTTTTTATTTTTAATATGGCGAGAGTGATGATCTATCGGAATAAACACTACGGTATCAAGATGAAATGATTGTTTGACGTGACAAAAGAACTACATGCTCAGAGAATGAAGGAAGTGTGAGAGTCTTGGTTTTAAAGATATCATTTCAACTTACAGAACTGCCACGTTTCCTTGGCTATTATTAAAAAAAAAAAAAAACAACGACCATGAATAATTATGGTTTCTCTCCAATCGCAATAAAAACACTAATATCGATAATTCAATTGATTAATTTACCTTTTTTCCGTGTTTCTATGTAATATCCGAGCAGTGGACCTTTTCCGCTCGGAGAGTTAAGCCAATGTAAATCGACTCCAGTAGGAGTTCTGGTTAAAGCCAGCTGTCTCGGCGCAACAGGAGATCCTTGCTGCGGTCCAGTGCTGATATTACCCCAAACCGCAGGTCCTAGCTCTATCGTCATGGCTCTGACGCTGAAAGTATAACCGACTTCTTCCTCTAAACCACCTACCACTAAACTCGTCTCGGTAACCTTTTGTTTAACTTGTTTACTGAATTCTAAAATAATATAATAATGATTAATTCAAATATATCTACGAGGATATATAAAAAAATGATTACTTACTTTCGTTTTGTTGAGTCGTTTCATAAGTGACGATGTATCCGACGATGATACCATTTTGTCTACGAGGAGGTTCCCAATTGACTCTCATACTCGTCATCGTTATATCGGTGAAATTTAACGACTCAGGAGCCCCCGGCATCCCTTGATGCGTTCTAACTGAAATTGGAGCCGAGCGTGGACCATCTCCTGCCGGATTAAAAGCTAATATCTGTATTCGATACTCGGTGTATTTATCTAAAAATACTAAATTGTGATTGACGGATGTAGCAGGCACTATTTCAATCTCTTCTTCGGGTTTTTTCTCCGATTCGTAATACTGCGGAGAATTTGTAACTAAATAGAATACCTAAAATAATTTAAAATTAATAATAACGAAAATATTATAATATTAAGATAATAATAAATAAAAAAATATATACTTTATAGCCGAGGAGATCACCATTTTGAGCGCTTTGTAATAGAGGTTTCCACGTTAGTTCAACTTCGGTTGGAGATAGTGGTACAGCAGCGACGTCTCTCGGAGACGCAGTCGGTACAGCTTCACCGACCCATACGGCGGCTACTTGTCCGGCCGGTCCTTCGCCCTGAGAATTAAAAGCTCCGACGGCTATTTCATAATTCGTATCGAACGATAAATCCGACAGTATAATTTTATCCGACTGCAAATAATTAGAATATATTAATTATAATAATCACTATTAAGTGAGCAGTAATGAAAAAATCTATTTTAATACCTTTATTCCCATCACATTTTCTTTAAGCGGAGTCTGTAAAACTGTCGGAAAATCGAAGACTGGTTGATAAACTATTTTATAACCACCGGTTTTTGTATCTCCGCTCCAATACTTTTCCTCTATCGGAGTCCAGTATACTTGAACACTGCTTCTCGTAATCGGTACAACTCTTAAACCCTGGACGCTTTGACTGGGAGCTAAACAAAAAATAATACAACAATCATTTAAAATAATGCTGTACTCAGGCTAGGATATCATCCGGATCAGCGGAAAGTAGCTGAGATTATTATGATTCCCAAAAGATTCCCATTTAAGAAACTCAGGCGAGACTCGTGACTTTAAAAACAGGTGGGGCATGATGAGGTTGAAGTGCCCCCGTATCTTTTTTCTATTTACTAACTACTAACTAACTATATATTTTTAGTACAGTTAGGTTAAACCAAGAAAATAATAAAAAATATCAATTTTTATTGCGAAATTAAACAAAAATATTTTTAATTAATATATAAAAATGTAATAAACAAAACACATAATGGGAATGGTTTTATTAATATTTATTTATTTATTTATCTGAACTCCTGTCCCCAAAGGAAAATTGTAAATTGAAAAAATGTGAAAATTTTAAATTGGCAATTGATCGAATTATGGAGACTCTAAAAGAATTTTATCAATCAGTTGATGATGATATCCGAATTCCAGAAAAGAGAAATGCCAAATATAACGTTTATTTTTCTAATCGGGTAGAAAATATAGACCTGCGGGGCACATACAGGCCTGCCCTAAAGAGAGCTTTAGGCAGCAAACGAAAAGCGACTTTCTGTATACGGTAATACGGAACTTTTCTCTTTATCTCCACTGACTGACAAAGAACAACACTCGTTTGCGTCAAAGCTACGATCACGAGTGCAACCACGTAATCAGGGCAGATACAAATTTGCCACAACACATATGTTCTGTTCGCATATTTCTGCTAATTAATATTTTTTTTATTCGGAGAAATGTGTGGGGCAGAGCCCCGTTTGCCCCTAACGACGAGCGCCCCTGAAGAAACTTATGATAATACAAACACTAAATGATGAATTAAAATTATCTCTTTATTAACGGAATAAACCTAGTATAAAAAATTAGAGAAAAAAATATTCAAGTACGAAGAGGTGTTTAAAAAGGAGCAGAATATTCGATGTTTTAAAAAAAGCCTGAATAAGAGTCTCATCTTGGAGATAGGATCGCTAGATCCTTTCTCTCAATGTTAATAATTAAGATAAAAGCAACTCATTGTAATAGTTTACAGACTGTGCTATTTAATTAATAATAAAAAAAAATAAATAGCGATAGATGCTCGATTAAATATAATAAAAGAAAAACTCACCGGCAGGCAGTGTTCTGACTTTGACAGATTCTTTGCTGTATCGACTGGGACCGATGTCGTTTGTAGCACGTATTCTAAATTCATACGACGTAAATGGTTTAAGATCGCTGGCCGTATAAGACGTAAAAAACGGATCTACCCTCTCAGGAATAGTTTGCCATGTCGCATCACTTTCTCTGAGCTGCACAGTGTAATATCTAAAAATAAAAACATCATGAAAATTTACGAAAAATTTATAATATATAATTTTCCCTATATTATACATACCGTAATGGAGCGTAACCATCTCGGCCAGGCGTCCACGAGAATGTTATATGATGCGGCTGAAGTTGTCCTTGAGATATTTGAGGTTGAGAAGGGGGTTGAGGCGGACTGCGGTTATTCGTCGTTAAAACCAAAGCTCGTGCCGTCTGACCCCAACCGAATCGAGTCTGCGCGGTTACGGTAAACAAATAATATCGCTCAGACGTTAATGCCGTTGCCCTGAAAATTATAATCGACGTTAATAATCGACCGAATTAATCACAAAATAAAATAAATATATATATTTACCTGAAAGTTCGATCGGACGGTAAAAATTCTCTAGAGAATATGAGGTCTTTAGTACTGTTCAAGTGATACGTCACTCGGTATGCCAAAATTTCACCGTTGGGATCTTCGGGCACGTCCCAAATAATTCTGGCCGTAGTGAACGATACGTCCGGAAACGATACGTTCGACGGAACACCAGGCACTGAAATAATACGCAATTATTAATATTGATTAAATATGCGATCTAATCGACATATCGATTTAAAATTACCGTCTTCGAAAGTCTGCACCGTAATCGGGGGCTTGCTCAAAGATCCGTCTCCCAATCTCGTATATGCCAATACTTGGATTTGATACGTGACGTATTTTCGCAACTCCGTCAGAGTTGTTGTATGCGTTTGATTCGATGGTATGGGCTTACATTCCGATTGAGAATTTCGAACGTTAAGCGTTCCAGGTACCGACGGTGATAGCAATGGAGCATAGCACACTTTGTATCCTTCTACCATTCCGTTCTGATGATGAGCCGGCACCGATGCCCACACGACAACAATCGTCGTGGACGACGTCGCATTCGCTGTAACATTAGTCGGACCCATCGACGGAACTGAAATATAAATAAATTATGATTAATCATATACGGATTCGTACGTCGATTAAATAAAAATATAAATTACCTGCTTCTCTCGTTCTTTCTACAGCCGAAGGACTACCTCGCGATGAACCGACGTCATTGCAAGCCATTACGGTTATTTCATACTGTGTCCAAGCCTGCAATCCATCGAGTATATGGGAGTTCGAAGTGTGATCATCAATAAGAACGCTTTCAATTTCATTGGAATTGACTCGTTTATACGTGATATTGTATCCGCGAGGATTGCCGAACCATTCGACTTGTTGTAGCGGCTATAATAAAATAAAGACAATGTAAAATGATTTAAATAGTGATTTATACTTTGATATGTAATACTTACGATCCATCTAACTCGTAAATCGTTCGAGCTCACAGCCCGTACTGTGACGTTGTTCGGAGGATTCATAGGCGGGGCTTGGATCGTTTGAAACTCTTTACAAGGAGCGCTCGGGGGTGAAGCACCTACTACGTTATTAGCGATCAATCGTAATCTATAAGTGGTGAATGGAAATAACGTTTTAACGATGACCGATTGAGCTTCCGGAGCTGTTATTTCATATATCACCATCCAACTCGAGTTTCTAGCGGTTTGTGCCTGAAATAAATATGAATAAATTAAATATACACGGTGATGCATATTATATATACAGTCAACCCTTCTATAGCGCCGAGTTTGAGACCACGCTATAGAAACACATCCTATAGAAGATTACGGAACATATAAAATTCAGAATTGGGTTTTTTTTAATCGCTCTATAGGAGGGTTGACTATTTTTGTTAGAAACATACTTCGACAGTCCATTTTGAGATTGAAGAGTTCCCGTCGAAACCAGGAGTGAATTGTAATACTACAGAAAATGCTTCGATATTGGATAGAGCTAAATTATACGGAGCACTCGGTAAAACAGGTTTGATTCCGGATTGAATCGTTGCTTCTTTCGATGGACCATCGCCCATTTCCGTAAAAGCCGATATCTCAAACGTGTAATAAGTTGTGGCCTAAAAAATGTAAAAATTATATATAAAATACGTGTTAATGATATCGTGATAAAAAATGGAATATTATCGTTACCTGAAGCTGTTCGATCATCACCGATGATATATTAGAAGGAAACACTTCTTCTTTCAACGTAGTAATCTGATCTTTGATTAAATATTTCAGCCTGTAGCCGATGAGAATTCCGTTGGATTGTTTAGGAGACGACCAAACGACTCTGACTGCCCTGTCGGATATTTCATCAAATTGAAGACTACCAACCTCATCCGGAACTGTAATTAAAAACGCATTGAAAAAATTTTCCGATTAAATTACAAATCGATTCCGATTAATTTTGTACCGTCTTGACTTGTGACGACGTATACATAATCGCTTCGTTCCCCATCTCCCGGATCCGTAAAACAAACGACCGTTATATTATAAGCAGTATATTTATCGAGGCCATCGATCAATGCCGATTGTTCAGCGCGGGGATCAAGAAGACTCGGCGGAACACTTATAACGCGTTTCTCTACGTTTTTATCCTCGACGAAATCCCATTTCCATGCTTGCAGCTTGTAGCCCTATAATAATAATGTGCGTTAATAGCATAATCTTCGTTAAAATTAAACAATAAATTATGATAGCGTACTTGATTAATTCCGTTAATTTTTTGAGGATCGGGTGGAGTCCACCATACGTTCACCGACGTTGAATTATTAGCTTTTGCTTTAACGTTTACGGGTGGAGCTTCGGGGACTCCTTCTTTCGTTTTAATTTTTGCACCGTCGGTGAACATGCCAACGCCTTTATCGTTATATGCGGCAATTTGAACGGTATAATCTTTCCATGTGATCAAATCCTGGATGAGATAATTCCTTTGTGCGGCATTTGTTATGTTTTGATTGTTCCACGGACTGTTATTGTAGCCGTACAGACGGTAACGTATAACGTAACCCAATATAAGACCGTTGCGATGTTCTTCGAGAGGTGGTTGCCATTGCGTTATAATTTCGGACGACGAGCGAGCAGATCCGACAAATCCGAGCGGTGGACCCGATGGCGCTATATTAAAAATAAATATAATATTAGTGTTATGTACACGATTTATTTAATAATAAATTCACTACCATGCATATGTAAAATTATAATAATACAGTCATGCCGGATAAACGAATACACGTTGTGATACAATATAGGATTATAATATATATAAATATTCCGAAAACTACGACTATATAAAGGCAAAATTATAATTAAACAAATTAGAGTTTTCAATAAATATTTAAAACATCCAGCATTTATTTAAATAAAATTTCTTTCGAATCTTAGATGAAATTTGAACTGAAACATTGTCGAGACGTTAAAAAAATATGCATTATTTTGCGTAAATAAAATTTGTGTCATACATTACATTAAACGAATTTTAAAACAAACGAGATAAAAAAATAGGTGAATGACATGAAATATTCGCAAACAAGTAATACCTTGACAGCATATCAAATCGCTGGCTGTTTAACAAACAACAGCTATAACTATTTGAATAATTTACAATAAATTACATCACGCAAAGAGATATCACTGATTTCGGTAAATAAATAGGATTGAGTCAACGGGAGATAAAACTGGATTATACTATTTATTTATTAAATAATTTCATATCCCAAACACACAATCGAATCTAATTACCATCGAATGATTCAACTTTTTGTATGATATAATTTTACATATTATACAAAAACTGATCTAAAATTAAGAGGTCATATTTAATACATAACAAAAAAACTATTTAGGATTTTTTATGCTATAATAATAGAGATCAAACCATATAATTATATAGATATCGTCGTTATTATTTTATAATAGCAATACTCATGATAAATTGCCATTATAAAATTATGATTAAGTAAAAATTCTATACTCAATTATTTTATAATCCCGTAAAGACGCAAATATTCAAAGTAGATGGATAAATAATATAAAAAAGTTCTGCCTCAAATATTTTCGCTCAGTCCTCATATGTATAATTGTAACGTATAATAATAATACAACATTAATTATTTAATTAAAAATAAATTAGCGGCATACATGAATATATTTATAATAAGTATGCTGCTTAAATACGGTAGTACTTCTTTAATTACGTTGATTGTCAATATTTTTATAACAGGTTGTCCATAATATCGAATATATAGACAAGAATATGTTTAAATTTATTAAATAAAGACGACAACTTGTTATAATTGCATAATATGTGAATGTAGCGAATGAATTTTAGAGAGACGACATTGAAAAAAATATATATCGTACCTTCTTGGGGGAGTATGATGGCTTCGGTGGGATCTGACGGCGATCCTTCTCCCACCGCGTTTATAGCCGACACACGAAACTGATACGCAGATGCCGCTTTCAAACCTTTAAGCAAAATCCAGCGCTCGGACGCAGACACATTGCTCAATTCGGTGATCCAATTCAGCAAAGGATCCGGTATTGGACCTATATTAATAATTTTAAAATTATTCATGACATTGATCATAATTTGATTGAAATTTAAACGACGATTTACCTAATTCCGGAACTTCTCGTTTTTGTATAATGTATTTTTTAATCGGCGAATTTCCGTCGAAACCCGGCGTCCATGTGACGTTTACGGCTCGCGTTGGAACTTCCAGCTTTTCGGCTCTAACGTTCGTCGGTGCAAACGGCAATTCGATAACGGAGAGTGTGGCATGACGGGTGTGATTACCGCCGGGCGATGTGACCGAACACGTGTACTCTCCGGCGTCACTGGCTCTTACGCCACTCACTTCGAGACTTCCGTCACTGCCTACCCAAACACGTGATCCGGAAACCATAATTCTGCAATAATTTAAAGTGTTAAACAATCGTATAATAATCGATATTATATATAACAGGGTTGGCTCGTGACTTTAAATTTCATTAATATTTATTTATTTGATATCTTGTCGAAAATTTTAATCCGTAATTGATCGAATTATGGAAACTTAAAAAGATTCTCATCAATCAGTTGATGATATTCAATTTTCAGAAAAGAGAAATGCAAAATATAGTCAAAAAACGTTGATAATCTCGTTTATTTTTCGAATCGAGTAGAAAATGTAGATCGGCGGGGCATATACAGATCTGCCCTAATCAGAGCTTTACGCAGAAAACGAAAAGCGACCCTCTATATATGATAATACTGAACTTTTCTCTTTACCTTCACTGACTGATAAACAACAACACTCGTTCGTGTCAGACCAACAGCTAAACTGAGGCTAGCGACCATGTGTGGAGGGCATATAGAAACCTGCCTCGAACAGACTTACTCAGCAAACAAAACGCAACCTTCGTTTGACACTCGTTCGCGTCACGTGAGGGGCGGATACAAGAATGCCCAAACACATACGAATATGGTTTTGTTCGCATATTTCAGCTAATTATATTTTTTTATTAGGAGAAATGTGTGTGGGGCAGTGCCCCGATTCCCCCTGAGGACGAGCCGCCCTTAGTAAATAATATAAATACATACTGCTTATGATGAAACCAATCAATATTGAATGGGACACTTGGATCGCTGGATACTTTGCATTGAAGAGTCGCCGTGTGACCTAACAGAACCTTCGTATCAACAGGCGGAGCGACTATTTGCGTTCGAACTGAAATAAAATTTATTTATTAATATCCGTGCATATAAAAATTTATATAAAATAAACCATTGAAATATATAATTACCCATTACGACCAAATACGCTTCGCCTTGCACTTTTCCGCCCTCGTTCGCTCGTATGCATTTATATTTTCCGGTGTCGGCTATCGACGTTCCGGCTATTAATAAATCGCCTTCGTCTAAAATTTGCACTCGTCCACTCGTTTCGCGCGATGCCGTCAATATTGCAGTATCTGTAAATCATTCAAAATTATTTTTTCATATATATTTTAGATGATTATATAAAAGATGAGATCTATAATAGTACAAAACGTGCGTTTTTATTTATTTTATACGTAAATTAAATAATATCATACCGTTGAAATACCACGTGACGTTGGGATGAGGCGCTCCGGCCGCTCTGCACGAGATCGTGGCATCCTTTCCATCCAACACGGTTAAGTTGGATGGCGCAGTTTCCATAACGGGCGGAGAAGCTAATAATGGTACAAAGCCACACATATGTTAATATACAAAAACACTAGCAAAAAAATCACACAAAAAATAATTATAGTAGAATTAGTAGTGAAAAACATGCACTAAGGTGAAGCTAAAACGACGAAAAACAAATTGAAAAATTCACAAGTGCAAATTATAATAAAACTAGGGTGGAACGGAACGTTTTGCAAATGCTTTATATTTGCATGATTATACATCCAGTATTTGATTGGTATACGAAGTGGTGTTGATGGTTCAAAAGTTAATAAGATTGTAAAAGATCAAATTGCAATAATAATTTACGTATATCTAATCTTAACCTAACAAAGATTATTTAAAGAATGTCATCCTTATTAACACATTAACCACTACTGTCACACCAGTGTGACAACTGTGTATTCTTAAGCTTTATATAAAGTTATTTGGATGGGATGTGTTCATTCAATTCATGGGAACATCTAAAACATCTCGTCAAAGGTTAAATAAAAATCTAAAAATAATAAAAAAAAATAGACTAGTAGATCAGACAGACCTAAATAGACTTAAATAAGGCAAACAGCCCTAAAATTCATTGCGGCGAAAATAATTAAACCTCATAGAGAGCATGGTCACCATAAGCTTGGCCATATAACTCGGCAATATGTGACTCCTTTTACAAAAATATTCTTAGTCAACAAACTATCAAAAGTCGTACTTGGCAGTTTTCTTTAAATCTCGTACGATATGATATATCGTATTTCAGCAACCAAAACGTTAAACGAGAATAATTATATATTATTATTAAAAATTGGATAAGTAATGTTGTTGGTTTTATGAATACAATTTGTTGTCTAAATACTCGTAATTATTTATTATTAAAATTAATCATAATAAATATTTAATTCATGAGTAAAATAAATAACTGAGTACATTACTCATCTAACAATCTATTATTGTTTAAATGAATAAATCGTTAAAAATTGATTGGATAAATCCAATAATGCATTCATAAAAATATTAAACTCTAACCCGTTTAATAATAAAAATAAAAACGATCTAAGCTTAATTCCTAAATTGTGAATGGTGAATCATTATGAATTTAGACTCATCATCATAAAAAATAATATTCTAAACATGGCAATAACAAAATTCAATTATAATTCAAATAAAATAAAATAAGAGCACACGACAAACTGAAACAAAAGTGAAAATAATGTGTTTCAATAATAATAGTGCACCAGCTGGTGGAAAAGAATTGCTCTACGAATGGAACTAATAAAATTTCATCTGTAATTAAAAGCTTACTGCCGGTATCAAAATGGAAAGTCTTTAATTGTTTGTTGGACGACCTCATTCTGATGATTTTCGGTTGAACTCCTCTTGTAAATCGTTTACGGGCTGGATCATTCAAACAATTTATTTTACATCAAACCCAGATTTTACAGAATTTTAGTAAGAATCATTAAAAATATTATTAATAACGTGACGAATACTCACTTTTAACTCGTATCCAAGTATAAGTAGACGCTTCTCCGGCGTCGTTAGATGCGACACATTGATAAATACCGACGTCGTCCATTTTCAACGATTTGATTACGAGCGAACGGTCCTCTTCGACGGCGTACCTCCCACCGGCCATTTCAAACTCTTCGATGGAATTATTATCGACAAACATTCGCGTGCTCCCAATTTTCTTTCCGTCTTTATACCATGTGATGCTGGGCGAAGGGACTCCTTGCACGTCGCAATCAATTTTAATGAGGGAACCGAGCTCGCCGAACGTATCCAATTTCATGTTGTTTAAAAATATCGGTTTTTCCTGGACGAAGACGTGTGCCGACGCCGTAACCGGCGGATATCCTCCGGTCTTCAGGCTGACTTGACACTTGTATTCGCCGGTGTGTGTCAAATTTGCAGTAGTCAAGCTCAACGTTCTATTCCAAGGATCGTTCAGCGTGTGCGATATTCCCGAGTTTGCGATCATGATGCCGTCTTTGAACCATAACGTTTCCAATTCGTACAAAGGTTTCGCATTCGCTATACATTGCAAGTTTGTGACGTCTTGACCTTTAACGACGAATACGTCTTTGGGTTTGATTATGATTTCCGGAGGCACTTCGGCAACACGTTCACCAGTCACTTTGAGAATGATGTACGGACTGTTTTCTTCTTTACCCAGCTGCGTATTAATCGCACGAGCCCTATTGATAAAAATAAATAAATATAATAGAGCAATTAATTAACAGATATTATTTGCGTCTAATGTTACCTGTAAGCTTTTTCATCGTCTTCGTTGGCGGATAGAATGACGAGCTGTTGATCGTCAGTGAATGCATATTTTGCATTGTACGGTAACGGCTCGTGTTCATCTTGCCATGTTACCGACGGCAGAGGATTAGACTCGATCTGTGGTAATTGCAATATTGCAGCATTTCCATATTCAACGTTTACGTTCGTTCTTTCGGTATCCTCGAACTTTCCCATATCTGAATACATAAGACGAATTAGATATATTGTATATGAGCGTTTTGTTAATATATATTGTGATACTCACAGGCGACGTTGACGTGTCCCTTCTCGCTGAATACAGATCCGACTTCATTTCTCGCAATGCACTGATAGACTCCGGCGTCTGAACGTTGCGTGTTGTGAATTTTATAGAACACTTCAGACGTGAAATCTCCGAGGGGTTGTCCATCTTTCAGCCATTGATACAAAGGCTGAGGTATACCTGAAAATAAAATAAAAATATTTTTAATCTTGTCTTTGCGATTCTCATCGTGTCAAACCTCCGAGGTAATGGACTTTTGCCATTAAAAGTGTTAAAACTTCTTAATTTTATCTCCGCAAAGTGGTTCAGAGATCTATGTATTTTTAATGATAATGCACTTGGCTGAGTAATTAATTCCATATTCCTCCAGCCCTCATACAATGAGTGAATATTTAAAAATATAGAATGTATAATATATTCATAGTAAAAAGCTATTCTTATTTTTGGATATTGAATGAAGCTCGCCGAGTTATTATATAGGTAATCGGATTTGCGCAAATCGATGATGTAATTTCCTTGCACATATGAAAACTAAGCTCATGGCATGATAATAAAGTTGTGGGACATATTTTTTTTGTTAAATTAATTTATCAATCAATATCCGGTTACGTCTAATTGAGTTCATTATGAGATACAACATACTCTCAGTCTCGGATTCAAGTCGCGTACTAAAAATATAAAAAAGGGGGAGCTATTACACGTGTACCATATAGAAACGATTTGGTTTACACGCCCTACGGATGAAGAATTTTTTTTATGACAAACCACTTGAAGGGCTTCCGCAAAAGGTCGTCACTTCCTCGCTGGGAACATCCGAATTTGAAACGTTGTAATAATGATTACTTTTTCAAGTTATATGTCCTGAAAAAAATAGAATTCCTTTATTTCAGAGGGTATCTATCAGAGCTATCGCTGTATATCTTGCGATTCATTCGCAGCTAATATCTTTGGGCCGAAAAAAGTGGGAGGCGACAGACTACTGTCTGGCCATTACTTTTGCAGACATTGCTAAAAAAAATTGTCAAAGAAAAATGGAATTTCACGACAAACACAGACGCGAATTTGAACACGAAAAGTTGGTCTTGTATTTGAAGTTTGGTTTGTTTCAAGTTTGCCTCTCGATAGGGCCCGGCCGCCAAAGTATGGCGTACAGTCAAATGCATAAATATCGCAACGAATAAAATGTAATCAACCATCGATCTTAATGCATTATAGATCATGTAAAATACATTATGCTCGAATTAATTTATCCAATAAATTCATAACGATTTGACCTGACTGTACTTGCGGAAAGTTTTGCGGTACTGCGAATGCGTCAAGCGAGCCAAACTTTGAGCATTTGCGATTGTACTTTTGATATATGCACCGAATGTGCATTCGATTTTGCAAATTGTTACGAAAATATTGCAATTTTCGCAAACATTTAATTAAATATAAATTTGTATTATACGATTCCTAGACGCAGGCTAAAAAAATTCACCCTAGCGTATGTATAATGTATCCAAAGCTTCGAGGCGGAAGTAATGACATCCAAAGCCCGCAGAAATATTGCGCTTCAAGGAGAGAGAGAGGAAATGAAACCCTAATAACATTGCTAAATATCCCGGAATAATTTCTAACTTTAAAATAATTCAAACAAATCGCTTTATGGGGGGGTTAAAGATACAAATTTTAAGACGCGTTTTATGACTCATTATTAAAAACTTATTTTAATGATAATGATAAGTATCTTTTAATGCCTTAATCTTAATAAATAAAACCGCATAAATACACAATGGAATAAATTAATTTGAAGAGTGATCCAGTTTATTCCTTGCCGAATATATCAGATTCTAATAATATTTAGAAAATTATTTTATTCAAATTATTAAAATTATTTTGTATATCCAAAATAATTCTTTATTTTTTAATCTAATTAGTATTTTTTTATATTGTTACTCAGTAAAATAAGCAATATTTATATATTTTATTTAACTCTTCGACTGCTGAACAACGATATGTCATTGTTTTTATTACTAGCGTGATACAACTTAACAGTCAAAGGGTTAAAGCATTAAATATTAATAATGACGACGATGAACGAAGTTAGTTTTCTACTTCTACCTTGTTAAGCATTGATTTTTTTGATAAAACGTAAGAAATCGCTTTATAATTCGGAAGCTGGTTTATAATATGGGTCATGGACCTGAAAATGATTTTTCAATTAATTAAAAGACCCAACATAATAATAGTTAATGAGGGATAGTTTTTCATTTACTTTACTATCTTTCAAACTATGATACTAAAACCGTATTAATATTTTCTTTAACCGATTCGTTTATGTCGTCTCAGAGACTCCAAGTATTTCAAGTCAATATATTGATGAATTCTTCATCAATATCTTGTCATTTTTTTAAAAAAATGGATTATTCTTTGAAATACTTTATAATTTGGTCAATATTTTGTATTTTTTTAACCAATCAATACGACGCGGAAAGGACACGCGCACTTGGTGATGTCTATCCGCTGACGGGGCTCTCGCAGCACGTGTCACTAGTACGTTTCACTCGCACTTGGCACATTGTACCGGATTGGCACATCGCACGTGACAACAGAAGCGAATATTGTTGTTCACAATTGCGGACAATAAAGGTCAATGATTATTTTTAGTTATTCGATAAAAATCAAAAACTTGGGTACCCAATAGACTCCATCGGCTAGGTTAAAAATCATCTACTCAAAATAATTTAATGAGAAACATTCACAGAGTTGGATGTAATAACAAAATTAAATGTCTTACTGCTGAACAACGATATATCCTTGATGTTTTGTGGTTGCAAAAATCATCTCAGCTGCCGAAGAGAATAATGAAACACTATATTTTTAAAATTAAATAAATAAACAATAGGCAATATATCACGTGAAGTTTAAAGAGGCATGGAAATAAAACCTAGCTCATAAACATCTTCTAATTCACGCAATATTGGCATAAGAAAGAAAGCACTATCTCAAATCATTGCAAGAAAGATAATATTTAACAATTTTCAGACATGTATGAATATACTAACGGAAAAAAACAATTGCGTCAAGACATAAAGGACTTACTTGGAGAGAAGAATGATTCAAATCAAGACAAAAAGTCATTTAATGAGAACTCTGCCGGACACAAGATTGTTCCAGAGATAAATTCCGGACGGTTTAGAGAGTTATAGAAAAAACAAGACATCCTTTGAAAATAAATCCTAAGTAAAAATTAATGCTAGACTGTCTCCATTAAAAAAAAGTCATATTTGCGAATTATCGAGTTTCATAAAATGTCAGCGTAACATAAAACCATTTTTTGCCATGTTCATTATTTATCACCGCAATGTATCATATTGACACAGGATTATGCGTTCACACGAATCCGAAATCATCGTGTTATCGTCTAACGTCGGCACGCATTAAACGAATCGATATCGATTCATCAGTCATCTGTTAGTATTCTCTTACTACTCTGCCACGCTCTTGTCTGACCACAATTAAAAAGTGTGTCCAAAACGAAAGTGACTCGAGTAAACAGTCTGGGTGATGAGATGCCTCGTCTGAAAACGAGGCTTCGTTGCTAATTCATGACGTAGCAGATTCCGTCCCCACTGCACTTGGGGTAGGCGCTTCTTCCCTGCTATCCCGGATGAATAGCTGGTTGCTGGTGAATAGGCGCAAGTTGAATGAGGCGAATTGGATGTGACGACAGGACGCCGTGCATCACCTGCATGTGCAGCATATGTTACAAGAAGACTGTCGATACGTCACGAAATACTGTAGAATAAATTTTGGATACGTTCGACGACTCGGTTTAGCACTTTTACGTGTATAAAGGTTTAGATACACCAAATGCTGCAAGGTGCAGGGTGCAAGGAGAAAGATTCGAGTGGAATAAACGTGTTCTTGTCCTGGAAATATCAATTTACAATTTCCCAAAAAAAAGGAAATGATTAGAGAATAAAAACCACTAGATATCCCTATAATTAGGACTAAAACGATTTGATAACATTTTGTATTTGTCTAAAAAAAGTGTAAAGAATAAATATTATAAATAATCATTGACCTTTATTGTCTGCAATTAAACAACAATATGAATTCTGCAAAAAAAACAACAATATTCAAACTCCAACTCGCACTCCGCGCTCGCATCCGGTGCGATGCGCGGAGTGTGAGTGAAATGTACGATTGACGCGTGCGGCGAGAGCTCAGTCTATTTTTATTCTTATAATAATTCATTTAAAAAAATCGATGAAGAATTCATCAATATCTTGACTTGAAATGCTTGCCGCCTTGACGGGATAGGCTAAAGATTTAGATACGTCAGGAGTTAGTGGACAGTTAACCCTACTATAACATGACAGATACGTTCCTAGAAAATGCCGTGTTATTTAAGACCCAAAGACAGTACAAAAAGGGGAGCTGGGTTCCGAAATCTTTATTTATAATTTTATTATTAATTTAACATATGTAACTATACTAAATATATTTATTTTCAATTTACTCATCACTACATAGAATTATTTTTTTTATGGGTGAATGATATCATCTAGCTTCTGTTGCCATGGGCGTGTTGTTTTTTCCCGCTCGCGTAGAATTTTGATGTGCCAGTGCGAAATTGAAACGATACGATTGACTTACGATGCGGTAGATTCATTAATATCTTGAATGCTTGGGGTCTCTGAGAGACCCCTTTCTGACGATTGAAAATGTTCTACAGTCAACCCTCTTATAGCGCTACCTAATATAGAGCGGCGTTTTGTAAAAACGTTAAATTTTCAAGGTCAAATTACATATTTCGTGAGCATGTAATACATTACAGACAATAAAATATAATAGGCACGTGTGAACAAACTTAAAATATAACAAGGTAATTTAAAATATGGGAATGATTTTCATTGACATTAATTCAATGTACAAAATACAATTAAAAAACCTAGTCCCAATTTTTGTATAGGTGCCTAGTTTTCTATAGGGCGGATTTCTATAGCGTGGTCCCTATTTCGGCACTATAGGAGGGTTAACTGCGTTAGAAATATTCTTCAAATTTGTTTGACTGTTTTAAAATAAAGATAAGATTATTCGGTGCTAAGATAAAGGGCAAAGACCAAAGTATTGACATTGGGTGTTGCCATTATGCAAAAAAATCGCGGCATCTAACATGTTAATGTAATAAAAACAACTTTATAACACATTATGTAACCATTTGATTACTCGGATGGTTTAGAAACTAATTAAAAATGCTGGCTTAATAATAAAATGCGGTAAAAATATTTAAAATCGCATCCCATAAATTAAATAAAAAAGATTTGATATCATTGAAGCTATTTACGCTAATTTTATGAACAACTATATATCGTTGTTCAGCATTCGAAGGGTTAAAAATAATTTAAAATGCATTAACATGTAGAAAATAAGATGTAATATATACATATTAATTTTTATTGTTTTACGTTTTGCACGGTATCAGATGGCATCGTGTAAAAAAAATATGTAATTTTCAAATTAAATAAAATTATGGTTTATACCTGTGCGTAAAATTAGCATCGCCGTCTGACATTAAACGCATCCGTTTATGCTGGACTCGCGAAAAATCACACATGGTTAAACATTTTTTCGTAACCGTGTTACAAGTGGAGAAGGTAAATTCTTCGAACCGTGTAAATATATTTTTATTACCTAGAGCTGAACACTGCAAAATCTTGGTACGTCCTTCGCTGATGATGCTCAGCGACGACGACGGATTCAGCGTAAACCTGGGAGGCTGCAGTTGTTGTGCTGAAAATAAATAAAAAAAAATAAATAAATATCAAAAATTAAAATATCTAAATTTTGCGAGCGGTTTTCCGACGTCTCGAGCTGTCGGAGATGCCCGATTGCTAATCAATCGGAAAATCAATGGTTCGTGAAGAGTTTCCAACACACCGTTTCACACAACCGATAAATAATAAAAATTCACGTTAGAAATCATATTAAAAAAAAAATGTTCAACAAGCATATGACCGAATGCGAAAAAAAATTTAGTCATACACGGCCGCCTAAGCGATGAATCTGTTCCACCTAGTTTGCTATTTAATGGCGAATTTTTATAAATATTTCTGATATATACGAACCCGAGTATACATATATATCTAGAACCGTGACAGAATCTTCCGAGTTTCGAAAGCATATTGTAATTGGGTGAACTCAAAAACGTGTTTGCTTCACGATACTAAGAGATCGTGGCGTCAAAGCAATTGTTGTTCGGATTAGGCATGGTCTTCGTTCTAACACTCATAAATATTTTAATTGAAATAATATGCATTTTTTTTAAATATTGCATGTATCTTCGTTTTTAACATACGCTGCGTACAAGACGGATGACCGCATCGAACTAATTTTTTTTTAAATCTCCATGAAAATACCATTAGGACGAAGAATCTTGTGACTCATTGCCGCTTTGTGATTCAAATCTTTCCAACCGCTTAATCATTGCCTTTCACTCCATCATGTGACAAAATAGTCCATTGATTCCATAGGGCCAAGAACGAAAGTCTATAGGTCACTAAAACTATAAAGATACAATATATATATTCCTCACAAACAAAGCAATTATCATCCATCGTGAAAATTCAATGATTTTCACATACTTTTTTTTTTGTGGACCTGCTAATGCGTTCAAAGCTCTAACACCTATGAATTATAGAGCTCAGTTAAGTTATGTCTTAATTGCTCCAACACGTTTTAAAGCCCGATGGTGGTCCAGAGCACCACAGAGGTGTCCCAAAGTTTTTAATGAGCGCCCGTATAAAAACAACACGTGTGCCTGTTGGTAACTCGGGTTAAATGTAACTTTTATCCAAATTATGTGTGTATGTTCATTTTTTTTATTTAAAGATGGATATAATTTAATAGAACAATTAAGACATACTAATGAAGTAACGGAAGACGTAATGAACGTGTAAAGCGTGTTAATCGAGACATTTATCCCTCGATTTGCACGGTGTCCGTTTTATACTGGAGACATTTTGTTATGAGAGCTTTCCTACTTTTATTCGCAATAAAATATAAAGTAACCAACATAATATTTTAAGACGAATTTAAAATTAAAAATATATATAGACAGTTCTAATTATTTTAAGATGAGTGTTGAGAAATAATCCAAATTCAGGAAGGTCTCAAAATGAGATAATGATGATCCAAAAATATCATCTTGACTGAGATATTTTTTGCTAGTGAAATAAACAACGATATATCGTTGTTCAGCAATCAAAGGGTTAAATAATAGTTAGAAAATAATAGACATGGAATTTGCTTCGGTACGATCTTTAACCCACAAATAATTATGACTTGTGGGTAAAATATTTGGAGGCTGCTGAATATTAAAATGGTAGGAAAAAATACTAAATATTATTAACAGTAATACAATAAGTGACAAGCGGCACGTGACTCATAAAGTTGTGAGCCGGTAGGACTGCACCGAGTCGCAGTGCGACACGGCGCTTAGTGGCTAGCCCCCCCCCTCCCTCCGCACTCCTCTACCGGCCCGCATCAATCTAATATACGACGCTGATAGCGCTGGCAAGCAGACAGTGCTCTTTCGCTACAACGCGAAGAGCAACACTGCCCGCGTAGACACCGACCAGTTTAATAAATATATAAAAATACATTATTCCTCAATTTGCATTAGTGGTGCTGCAGCTCTATGTACACGATTGTTATTTCCCTAAGGTTCATTTCTAATATGATCACGATTAATTAAATACTTTCTTTGTTCATATCTTATATGTTCTGAAAAATAAACCATTGAAATGCCCATGCGATTATAAATTAATTAACCTTTTTTGACAGCTGCGATGTTTCTCGCTAGTATAGAAAAAGAACGATATATCGTTGTTCAGTAATCGTTAAAGAATAAGAGGGCTATAAGAGGGCTAAAGTCATGTCAAAGGACTAAATACATAAATGGACTCTATCTATCCAATTTAAAAATAATGAATTACGTTTTTTTTTGCGTTTAACAGAGCTTCGAACCGAAACTGAACCGAAAAAAATATCGGTTTATTTCGATACTGAACATAAAATTGAAAAAACATAATATTTTATTTCGAAACGAAAACTGGAACCGAATTAATGTTTTTAGTTGAACCGAAATGACAAAAAATAACGGTTCGACGACCTAGTTTTTGGCGATATATTATAGTGGTGATTCATTGCGGAATATTAAAGACTGATTAGAATATTACAGGAATGAAACATTATGCTAAAATTGAAAAATTAGAGTTTTGAGCAAAAAGTTTAGGCTAGCCAAAAAGAAATACGGAAATCTATAGAGAAAAAATTAGTACCTGTTTAAGACTTTTTCATTACTACAGTTTAAAGGTTTTTTACAGGATTTATTATATACCGAGAATAAAAGTCTAACAAAATATTCCTGATTTTGGACATCGCTGTAAATTTTCGCTTAGTTCTCTGCAATATCCACAACGATAGTGTAACACCCGCGTTACGATATGATATGCATATTGGCAATACCAAGCGAATTTACCTTTGACCTGTAATACGATGATAAGGGAATCATCTAATATAATTTGTACAAAGCTCAGGAGATAACTGCAAAACAGTCAAGCATAACGGAAAATTGAAAATGCAAATTCGATACATACTGTGGAGGGGGGAGGAGGTTGAGGGCGAATGCGACTTACGACATTTTTCATTCACGCAACAATTTTTTTCTGCTAAAAGGGCCATAAATATATCATAGTGGATTGAATGCATGGACGGTGCACAGCTTCCTTATTGCATTGCGCTGCAGAGCGAAAGAAAAATATTTTTAATATGTTTAATGGATGCAAAGAGTCCAGTCGTAACTCACACGTTTGCACAATATAAACAAAATAATAAAAATGGCGTTACTTTACACTTAAAAACTTATACTGCAGATGTTTCCAAGCGATGGGGTCGCAAACTTGAGCGCACACACATACCAACCGGGAAAACCCCATTTATTTATTTACGGAGAATAATTGTTTTCATTAGCGAAATACGCGTATGCCTAAAATTTCCACACAAAACAGATAAAACGGGTTAATAACCACTGAATTTTTAAGCGTCGATAGATTAAAACTAAGCATGTTAAAAAATCCATAAAAATACTATTGCGATACAACTTTTTATATACAATGTATTGCACAATATATACGCCACAGGTACTACCCGCGTTAAAATTAACTCATAATTTTGTAGCTTTAATTTAATTTAACATAGTATTTTATAGAAAATTAATACATTTTTGTTATAATATTTATATATTTTATCAAGAAAAATCAGTATAAAATTATTTGATTAAATCGTGTGAACAATTAAATACGTACCGCGAATAAGGTGGTAACTAACATTTATTTCAACGACTTTCGCAAGCTCTATAAAATTATTCTCTATCTTTTGTTTTTACTGGCGTTGGATTTTTGCGTACGCATAGTGGAATAACGTGGTGTCAAGTGTTAACATGTTTGGAGAGAAGGTACGTTCTTCTCTCAGCTAGTGTTAATATACTTGCATAAGATTTGTCGAATAACGTTGTAACTGCATTCGGTGTCACGTTTTTCCAGATTTCATTAGGTTTTTTGTCGTTTTTAATATACAAATTGTATTGTACAGTAAGCTCCCCTATAACCCCAAGATAGGTTCCACGTTATAGGGGGGGATGTTTTAGGGAGTTAAATTTTTTCAATTTTATTTTTTGATTTGAAGGAAATCGGAAAATCAAACATTTTAATTATTTTTTTTTTACATTTTTACGTGTTAACCACCGCAAATGACTCAATTCGCGCGATGAGCGATATCCTTTCCTATTTTGGCTGAAGTAATCTTCCCGCAAATTGCAGGCAGGTAAGATTAACGCGACATTTTATTAATTACTTTTAAAAAAATATAAAATATTTTTATGAAAATTATAATTAGCGTTTTCAAAAAATTACGTTATAGGGGAGATCGACGTTATAGGAAAAAACCGCCGCATACGTTATAGAAGGGAACGTTACAGGGGGGTTTACTGTATATTTATAAATCAATCACATATCTAGGTCTGAGAAATCATGATTTTTACATATTTTGTTTCAGAAAAACATAAGTACTTGGTCGAATAGAAGAAGAATGGACTATGGGACGATTCTTGTAGCTATTCTATATATGTAATATTCTTCATTCAAAAACAATAAAGCTGAACAACTTCATTTGGAAATTGACATTGAAGATCTTGTGGAGGAATTCATCGGTGGTGAATTAATATAGATTGAAGAACGAAACCAAAGTATCGCCATTTGTAGACCATCATGGAAGGAAAAGTTGAAGGCTTCTCAGCATACCCAACTGGATCGGGTTGGGATGTCCAGAATTGCAGAGCAGACACATTTATGAAGAAAAGACAAGAACCAATAAGTAAATAGTCAAGGCACTCGAAATTGTAGAAGGAAACAAACCATTCGTAGAAAAACCAATATTTTTTAAATACATAAATGAGAGAATTTTTAGCCAATTATACAGTATAATTTATTTTTTAACCCTTCGACTGATGAACAACGACATATCGTTGTTGTTTTTTTGTAACTAGCGAGACACATCTCAGCAGCTCAATATTTTAACCCGTTGGGCTCTGATGAAAGGGCAAAAAAATCACTATACAATTTTTAATTAAGAAATTTTCGAGGACTCGCAGCGGTTTTAGACTAATAATATAAATGATGGACGTCTAGGTTATTTATAAATGATATTAATATTTCAAGCGACAGACGAGACACCACGAAGATCCAACGCTTCATCACAAATATCATAAATAATTCATAAAACCCTAACCACCATATTACAAAGTAATACTCTATCTGGCTGCAGTTGCGGTTAACGAACGTGCATGATGAACTCTGGGTTAATTACGCCGTTACACCGTTGTCGTCATGGTGACTTTTATCAGTGTCGTAAAAAAATATATAGAAATTTCAAAGAAACACAGATATTCATACTTTGTAATGTGAACCGTTAAATTAGGCAAAGCGGCTTTAATTGCCGGTGAACCGTTGCATATATCGACCTAGTGGTGTCTATAATTAATCGTTCGTTATTATCTTCACCAGAATGGGCCATATGGCCCACAAAAAAAATCATATTCGGTAATTTGGCAAGCGAGTGTAAAATCTGTCTGTCGACATGTGCGGTCTCGGGGTATAAACTGCAGTTTCGAGTGCAAGTGAAGGGGTGCTAACAACGGAGCACTGTCGGCTCCCTGTTGATTTAGACCACTCCGGTGCCACTTGTTTCCGCGAGAATTATGGCCGTACACCATCGATGGCTTTTGGGGCTTTGGTGGTTTGTAGTATCAATTGCAGTATTTGAAAATATGGTCGCGATGAAACTATTTTTGGGGGGTCGGATTAATTATTCACAGATGCCATCGTGTCATTGGAAGTGGTTTAGGAGTACGCCTCGTTGGAATAAATCAGATATTTACCGGTTTTAGAATAAGTGGGTCGAAAATTAGGGAGTAATATATATCTAGGTTCTATCTTTTTTTTCAATTGTGGGTCGTGCAATAAAGCTCAGTTTTATGCAAGAGTTTATTACAGACCATCTCGTAAAAGCCTGGAAAATGTATGAAAAATAAAATGCACGTAACAGTCAAGTTTTGATTTACACTCGCATCAAGAAAACTTATTATGCTTATTATTTGTTCCACATTTTATGAATAATTTAACTCATTATATTATTATAAATAAAATCGATGGTTAAATATACTGAATTGTGATAATTTGAATATTGTATAAACTTAATTTAAACAATTCATCCAAATTTGGATTTAATTTTCTTTATATTACAAGAAAATCGTGCTAATTGACGAGTGAAAATCGCACAACATAGCGATAGGGGTGAAAGGATATCAAGAACTATGCATCTAAACCCGAAAATATGGAAAATGTGGTTTGGATCAATATTCATGATTTATAGAAACACTAGATAAATATATAAAGACCATTTTTTAACATTTACTTTTTATGATGTTTTTGTAAATTACTCTTTATTTTTTTTAATGACCTAGCCGTGCCGATGGGGTCCATTTGGGACCCCAAGTTTTTGATTTTTCTTGAATAACTCATTTAATATAAATCATGTCACAAACATTTTGTATTTTTCTAAAAAAAATGAATAGAAATATTATAAATAATCATCGCCATCAAAATAAAAGCAACAATATCGCTTCTGTTGCCAGGGGCACGATGTTTTTTCTCGCTAGCATCCGGTACGTTGTGCCAAGTGCGAGTGAAACGTACAAATGACACTGTGACTGTGAGAGCTCAGTCTACGGCGAGACATCTCCGAGTACGCATGTAATTATAAAAAAATTAAATAACGACAAAATTATGAATTATCCATTTTAAAAAAAAATTGACTTGACTTTAAATGCTTGGGGTCTCTGATAGACTCCCTTCGGACGACTCGGTTGTTTCCGAGCCGCAGTGACGGATCGGTTAAAAGCTCTTCTTCCATTTGATGTTGATGAAGTTGTCTTTGAGATGTGATCTGAGCTTAAGTATATCAAACCACATATTACTCTTAATAAATTGATTTCTTTGGAAGAAATAAAAGCCCATTCTTGAATGTATATAAACTTTTACATCTGCTGGATTACATTCCATTAATGGATAGTTGTAGCTCTGAGTTGTATTCTCAATCCGCATCATCAAAGCCTTTTCTATAATATCAATAGAATAACTATTGACACAATAGGGAGACCAAGAAGAAATCGCGTATTTTGTAAACAATACAAAAATGTATTAATTTCATATGTTTTTACGTTGAAAATTGTGCAGTTTTTAGCAAACTATCTCATAAAAACGTATTGGCTTAAGATATTAAATATTCACATTTTATAATCTGCATTAAAAAGAGATGAAACTGTATTGTTTTAAAATAGAAATTTTAATTATTAATAACTTTGAGTGTTTATTGGCTATAATTAGAGATACGTGATTATCGCATTTTGCGATAAATGCGACATAGAAGCGATAGAAGCGATAAATGCGATATAATTGCGAATAGATGCGAAATTTTCTATATATCGATTTTCTTAAAGAATGACTAAAGATAATCCTCCCAGGCTCTATGGTCAACTCTTGTCTATTGTCAAATACTTAGGTTGGTACCTGTTTTGTGATATAAAAAGTGTAGCAAAAGGAAGAATTATAGAGTTGTATGAGTCTGATACAAATACATTAAATATTCAATGTAAATTTGTTAGCGAGATATGCGATAAATTTATTAATTTAATTGATAAATTAGAAGGATCTTCGTACCCCTTTTCCCATTTATTGTGGGATGAAATTATGGGAATAAAAAATTCTCTCGGTTATAACATAGGTGGCATTTTGTCTATGGAAACCCAGAAGCTACTTCTTGAAACAGACGAACACACCAAACTAGAATTAATAGATATTCTTAAGTCGGTTTCCGTAAAAGTTTATTAAAACTCGAGTCACATTTAAATATAAATGAAACGAATGTGTTTTATGAAACTTTAAATCATCTGTTCAACCCGCATGTAGCTGGAAGTAGATGTAATTTCAAATTGATGAAACGATATCGGTAATAAGAAACTTACCTTTGTTTACAACATTAACAACCACTCAATGTTTAGAGTGATACAAATTCACATTTTTTTAATAATTTATCATGTAATATTAAAAGTGGGGTAAAAGTTGATACTCTTCAACTTTTACTTGCAACAAAGATGAAACACGAAGAATTCGGCAATGCTGCCCTTCAATCAATTTGGTGTCCTGCAAATAGTGTTGACGCAGAACGGTTTTTTAGTACGTAATATATTGTATATCGTTTAAAAAATTATGTATAAATAAGACTTTTTAACTTTAAATTCGTAATTAAGAAATAAACGCGAAATAGATGCTAAAATACGTGTCTCTAGCTATAATAAAGTCAGAAGGACTCTTTTTCATAGCTAACATGAACGTAAGTACCAAAACTATGAATGGACAAAAATCACAATAAGGATTGTACTTCATTTTTACCTACTACTATCTCTTAGATACTATTCGCAAAATGAATGACAATAGTATTTTCGATTGTTTGCCAATAATACTAAAGAATCTATTCACGAAATGCAATCATTTGAACTAATGCCATGGTTCTATGAGTATTTGAATGAACGATTGACAGTACAATAGGAATTATTTTAAACGTTTGTCGATAAATAAACAAATTCCATTGTTGCCCACTCGAAATATCTAGGTAATCATCGAAAGCCATCGTTCGTTATTATTATATTAAATAAATAAAATAAAAATATATTGAGATTACTAAAAATTTCAATAGCCGCAATATTCCATATCAACTGTGTTACAAGATTAGAGCTAGCCGAGCTTGCATGAAATATGAGTACACATTTACAACACCTTTGAACCCCGTTTTGTAGCTCCATAAGAGAGGGGGGGATCGATCCACATGGCCCAAAATGGTATTTCCATAGCCACGATTTTTAACCGACGAGATCGCTTATCGATAGCTTTAACTGAATAATTTAGCGAAAACTAATTCCGCGTTAAAAATAAAATGGAAAATAATGCGGGATGGGTGGTGTGGGAAAGGTCGAGCACGTATCATGTGATAACATGAGGCGCACGTCTTCGGATGAATTGTTGATGGCAATGTTCACGGAGAGGTTTCCTCTCGCCGAGCTCTCGCTTCCCTCAGAGTGTTAACCCTTCTTCGGCTCGAGATTTATGAGTTTTCAAACCGACGGAAAACATAAAGACAATAACAGGGGGTTGCCATGGACGTAACGTCTTTCGACGATGCATTGACAGATAGCGGTGTTGAAATATTGATATTGTCTATCGGTCATCGCCTCAAAACTCGATCTACCATGCATTAGGTCGCAGCATAAGTACTATCATTTTTTCTCTAATGCTATGTATTGTACGAAAAAAAATGCTATTTCCGTTAGAAAATCGTTATCTAGTCCAGCTCATAAATAAAAATATAATACATTTAAATATTTAACAGTGAATAATAGCAATTACAATACTGTATGAAATTTACTAATGATCATTTTTTAAATTTAATAGTTTCAAATTGTTTAACGATTATATCATTTAAAGTCTAAGTCTAATCAAAGTCTATCGATTAAAACATACACCATGCTTATTTTGATTATAATTAAACATTAATATAAAAGCGATACTTGGGGGGTCACCGGTGACCCCCAACTAAATGTTTAGTTAGCATCAAGGAAATCAGTGGTGAACGACAAAACTAAGATTATTAAGACAGCTGACCACATTTAAACATTATTACAACGATATATCGTTGTTCAACTAAAGGGATGAGACATCACAATCCATTGCGATGTACTTTCAAGAAATAATTATTTCATTATACCGAAATGACAATCTATGGATGGTTTAATCGAAATTTTATATAGACCTTTTATATTAGTCAAAATATAAATATAGTTTAACCTTATATAGCGCTCTTTGCTATAGAGCGGAATTCTATAGCGTGATCTCTATCTCGCCGCTATAGGAGGATGGACTGTATACTCATATTTTTTTTCAGGATAGATACGTTCAACCAAAAACCGTGTGAAATGTGATTGATGAATTAGATAATTAGTTTCCTAAATTAAAAAAAAAAACATATTGTATGAAAAACATTTATTGATGGCTACACCACCGGAACTACTTTCCAAAGAGCAGGGATGAGCAACCCGCGGCAACTTTCTCGTGAAACCCTTCGAAGATTTTACATTTTAACTTTTAAAAGTCCTACAGTGTTCAGTGCCTCATTGTACCATAAGCGTAATCATATACTTTTTTAATAGTATTTCTGTTAACCTAGCCATGCCGAAGGACCGCAAGCTTTGCTTTTCTCGAATAACTAAAAATTAATTAATAGAATGGAGATTCGATTATAAATGGTCAGAGTGGAAAGGGTTAATATAATTCATACATATTACAAACTGTTTGTCAAAAAAAGTCTAAGAAATAAAAACCACAATACTCGCTTCTGTAGCCACGATTTGTAGCCAATGTTTTTCTCGCTCGCATCCAGTGCGATGTGCCAAGAGCGATTGAAGCGTATACTAATGACACGTGCCGCGAGAACTTGGCGGTCGGTCTACCGGCGGCAGGTCATTTACGCGTCATATTAATTAATGGAAAAATCCAAAACATCGACCGAATTTTGAAGCATATGAATAACTATAATTATTCTTCGAATAATCCATTTATAAGAAAAATATCATCAATATCTTGACTTGAAATGCTTGAGGTCTATTTTCCATTATAAATAGACCCCCTTCGGACTACGTGGATGGTTTCAAGTCGCCTTGACAGATCGGTTAATAAGTGTTTTATTTCTGTATTTTTATACGAGCTTAATTTTGTTAATATTGAGATACATTGAGTTTATTATTCACTGTTTGTATTCTCATAAGTTTCTTACATGCGGCCCGCACATTTTTAAATTGGAAGCTGGCCCGTTGTTAAAAAAGGTTGCTCATTCTTGCTATAGAGTATACGATGACATTTTGGTACTAATTTTTAAGTCAGAAATTACTGAGTTTCGCATGAAATCTGTATTATTTTTAATCGTTCTATATAATCGCTTCGTTTAAGCTAAAACTTTTGTCAACAGATGTGGTACCTTCGCCTCTCTCAAGACTGTCAAAAATTTGGTAATAACTCGAATTTCAAAATAAATCGAGGCAGTCCCTCTAATAACGCGAGCGCATTCTATTCATGCATAGCTCGACCGTAAACTCTATGCCGTTTGGCTGCGTGCACCTGTGTGTTGATCTCGCTCGCACATATCTATATCATCATGTGTGCGAGTGTTCAGCACATTTCTCATCATTCACGCCTGATGTAGACAATAAGCCACGGATGTCTCTATGTGTATGTCGGCGATCGCATGCATGGCAACCGAATATTTCATTCATCTAAGATTCATATTTTTTTTACATTGTTCTTAGTTATGGCAGATTTGTATTTTTTTACGAAATACCCGTAACCCTAAATTATATATATGCTTCAATATCCCGATAACGCGGTGTTCCAATAACGCGGTCCTAACTTTCGCGTTATCGGGGATATTACTGTATTCGAAAATTGTTTCTCGATGATATACAACGATATATCGTTGTTTAGCAATCATGGGGTTAAACTTAAAGAGTTAAAATAATAAATCCAAAGCAGTATCCTTTTGAATTGTTGTACATTTTTTTACATTTTCAGCAGAATCGTCGCCGTCTTATAATATATATGATAAGATTCGCGAAATGGTGTAAAATTATTTTTATTGCTAGAAGAGATAGAGTTGGTCCATCAAGTCTGCATATTTGAGACAATAGTTTTCCATAAACAAAATTATCTTACAACTATTACAACAGCATTGTTCGGTGTTGGCTATTTTTCTATAACAATGTATTATAATATAGGATCATTTCGTCATTCAAAGATAGCCTCTGGCCAAATTTGCATTAAATACGAACGGGATTATTTTTTAAACGTCATATTTATTACAACTGACCCTCGGGATATCAAAAACAATCGACCCCAATCACCATAAATTGACAACAGTCGTAATTAAATTTGAAATCATCCATCGCTGGATGGGCATACGGTGATACCCGATTTGACCGAGGGTAAATGTCACAGAAATACGATAGGGTAACCACCCTTTCGAGCCGGATAAATAATAATAAGGCGATTAAGTGGCATGTGACTATGGTAAACTAATCGAAAACTGGGGGGGGCGCGTCCCATTATTTAACCCCTTGGCTGCGCTGTGATTTGAATGTAAATAGAAGTTTACATTTTGCATGAGGGCGACAGGGCGACTTCGTCAAAATTTAATTGGCAATTGCCTAATTACACTGCAATGTAGTAGCAGTACATCTTTTCCTGAAAAACGAACGACTTGTGAAAATTCCCTCGGCCATTGTAATATACGTTATATTTGCATACGCATACAAAATACGTTACTTTAATAAAATGTCCTCACCATAAAAGATACTTTCCGTACATACAATATTCATACGTTTTTTATTGTGTGCGGATAAGATTACCATTGAATTCTACTATCGAGCAACGTAAAGAGTGGTTTTCTTTTCATAAACAGTTTATATAAAAATATATATATATATATATATATAATAATTGTATACATTGATAAAATTATATAGTGATTTTATAAATTTATAATATCTGCTGAATGTAATCGTATTATTTTCGTAGTCCAATTCAGCTGAAAAACATCGAAATACGACACAAAGCAGACAATTTTTCACGTAACACCATTTTAAGCCACTTGCCTTTACGTTCAAAGCGGTAGATTCTCACAAAAGATTCTTAGCCGGGGGATAGAAAGAAGCCTTGTTCTGTTGTGAGTATAATACTAAGTATGAAACATTTTTTTCAAAAAATATATAAAGCAAAAAACGTACAAGCACATAGAAACGAATGACGTCTCGTGGTATGTGAGATTTTATCAATATGCGTAATAATATTTTTATTCAATTAAAAAAAAAATACATTTCATATAATCCAATAGGGTTCTCCACCTCCCCCATTATCCCAGATAATCAAATAAACACTCTGTATATAAATATTGTACTTATTTTGAATTAGCATTATAAAATTTAACGAAGCCGATTCTTATGTCGATTAACCAAAAAAAAAATTGGGTTAAAAAAATATGGGCCATAATTTTAATATTATGTCTATGGCGAAAAGGAATCGTCACGTTTTATTCATAATCAATATTTGTATACGAAACATTATTTATTCGAATGCGAAAAAGCTTAAATATTCACTGTCGTATGAAACATAGCTTTGGTGACAGTTACAAAATTATGTTTGCTTTTTTTTGCATTTTTTACGTGCCTTGCAACACGAAACGCCATGTCTGAAAAAAAAACACATATGCAAATTTTCATCGATCAATTGCGTAAGTGGATTTGGAATTGTTTATTTGGAAAACACGCTGCAATAATACATCATCTGAATTCAGAATTATTTATTAAAAAAATAAAATAATTGCAGATATGGCCGACAACGGTTGCGTGATATGCAAAGCGCACACGATATGGGTCAGCGACCATAACGCCGGTCATACTTGCCACAATTGACATTGTAAATTTAATTGGCCTTCTTTAAAAGTATGGCCATATCGAGTGAAAATTGTGAAAGCACGCTAGTAAATCGCGTTAAGTTAAAGCCATATCAAATTCGCAACTAATTGAAAAGCGAACGAGTCGCCATGACAGCGTCTAAATTTAGCGATACAGCAGAGAGACGCTTGATTTGCAGTGGAAATGCATTTTCTAGATTTGGCCTGGCCCATTTTAGAATTGACCCGAGACTCGTCTGGATATAATTGCAGTTGACACGAGTCGATGCAACGTAATTCCAGAACAGATATAATAATGACAATAATTTTGCAGAAGATTAGTTCATTCTTCCGTGTCTCGCCTCCAGATGTGCACACCCGGCACAAGAATGATTAACAAAGGAAAGGTCGTCAAAGTAATGCATCTTTGTAATTAGCCTAAAAGTCACCAGGTGGAATAAACAAGTGAACGGCTAAATGCACACTGGTGTGGAGTAACCCCACCACCGTGAGTGATGCAAAAAGAGTGCACTCTGACAGGTCAACTGTTAGACTAATGGGCAACGGAACCGACTGCAGTGTCGGCTCTCGAAACCACATCCCCATTACACTTTCAAAGCGCCAAATGCTACTCGGGGAGCTCCTGGGGGAGAACGTAAAAACGTGATCGGAATCCCATTGATCTTCGCCAGACGTACTCATCCCGCTCGTGGACAAAGAGAGATGTTTTAGACGCGCAAAATGTCCCGGATAGTCAGATTGCGGAGATGGATTGTTTCAACGAGCGACGGAGACGGAAGATAAATGCACAAGTGCAACGGATCGAGGTCAGTCCGACGTGGACTGTTGACCGGGGCACCCGCGCTTATGCTGCATTCCAACTATAGTGTGTTCCGGAACAATATTGGCATTAATTATATTAAAAATAAATTAATAATAAATCATCATATACGAATATCCAGACACGTGCCGAAAAACAGATTGGAAGGGCTTGAAATATAATACCAATCATGGAGGGGAAATGATGGTTAGGTAGAAATGAGCTATCGAGACTGCAAGAACTGTTAAGGAGGTCCAGATGCGAAGTAAAAAATGTGCACACGAAGAGGATTAAATAATAGCGTCGTCCGAAGGGGGTCTCTCAGAGACTCCAAGCATTTCAAGTCAAGGGATTGATGAATTCTTCATTAATATTTTGATATCAATATGACGCGTACAGACTAAGCTTTCGCATCTTGTTTCACTCGTATGTTTCACTCGCACTCGGCACATCGTACCAGATACGAGCGAAAAAAACATAGCGCCCGTGGAATTAGCATTTTAGCATTTGATGACATGTAGGATTTATATTGGAAGAATTATTCGAGAAAAGTCTTCAATAGTATAATATAGAAAAAGAAAATATTTATATATACTATACCAGCCTTAATCCAGCATAAATTTAATTAAAATTGGGTTTAGAGTTTTACCAAATTAAAAAGGATTAAGAAACACTATAATAAATATTTAATAAATATAATGCGCATAGTACTTATGAAACATACGGTCGCTCAACCCTTTCCACTCTATTCACTTTAGTCGAATCTATGAGTTACTCACATTATATATTTTTTTAACAATTTTTTCCGATTAAAAAAAATATTATTTTTTTCAAATTTAATAAAAAAAACTTAGTTCGTTATTTCCAAATAAAATCTTTTGAGCCAATAAGTCAGGCTCAATCGTCTAGTAGTAGAAAAGGTTAAAACAGCGTTTTTCAACCGACACTCATAATTTATCACGATAAACACACTAATTTTTGTCGTGCTAGTGTAATTCTTATATTCAGAATAAAATTATAAAACAATAAGTGTAAATAATTATAGTTTTCGTAATATAATAAAAGACGGTCGATCGAGAGGTCGGTCAATTTAGACCCAAATCTAACATCACAATTTTCGATTACATTCTTATACATGTTGTCAGAACCACATTATTGAGCTGAAAATTTGACCTCTGCCCCCAAATACAACAAAATTATTCATAAAAATGCTATTATTATTTTCTCTAAATCACACAAATAACAATAGCTTAAGAAACACCGATTTAGTCACTATTAAAAAGATTGTATATGTTTCGATAAAACAATTAAGATTATGGGCTATCCAGAATTAGGCATAAAGCTGATCATCACTATTTTTCAAGCCGCTTAAAGGATAATCGAAATAAATGACAATCCATCATCCATGATATGACAGGGATAAGGATATTGCCACTCATCATTTATAATAAACAATAAGCTCAATTTAGAATACGTTATTCGAAAATATTTTTAAATATCAGTAGTTTTAAAACTAATATTTATTATACGTTAAAATTGAAAAAAAATCTGGCTTATCTTCTTATCTCGTATTTGTTTTATTTAACGACATTTCTGTCTTGTAATTTCTCATTCTTTGCAGATTTAAAACATACTAAAAAATATTTAAATCAGGTTCCGCAATATGTGATGCCCTTTCGCTGAACATTTGAACATCTGAACATTTATACTTTGCTCGAATAGGCATCTACTAATCATCTTCCACTTAGTGTTGGAAAATATCGGAAAATTACATATTCAAGATCTAAAGAATTTCTAACTTTTGATTACATGCTTGAGAACGCAACTCTTCCCAGACAGTCGTCAATGAAAGATATGGGAATTCTGTTCAACTTTATATTTAGATTCAATTTACACGTATATGAGGTATGTAATAGAGCTTTAAGAGTGTTGAGCTTTGTCTTGAGAAATTCTCATTACATACATAGCACCTTAGTAATTAGGTAGCTATACGATACATTGGTTCGGAGTTTACTTGAATCAGGATCGATAATCTGGGCACCATATGACGCTTCGAATATCCTCAGGCTAAAGAAAATCCAGAAGAAATTCTTAAGATCTCTCTACATGAGGGAATTTGGATATTACTGGAGCTTATACCCCAGTGCATGGATTCAGGGTTGCCCGGAGTATGTAACTCTCGAGAAAAGGAGGTCAATATACTTGGCAAAGCACTCCTTCAAGCTGTTGGTTGGCGCAGTGCATAACCCCCTTGTACTGTGCGAGTTTTTTTCCGCCAAATGTGAGGACAGGTGCTCTCGGAAACTCTCCGTTAACCTGAGATATTACTCTGCTCAACCACTTGGCTAATCATGTTGATATTTTCAATGTAAAGTATGCCATTTTGTTGATCTGTTGTATGAGATTTTATCATCATCATCATCATCATCATTTGCCAGCCACACGGCTCTCACTCGCTGAGGGCATGGGCCTTACCAAACTCTCGAATGGCAGTCGATGCCAAAGGAATCTGAGGCTCACACGTGACGTGAGGGCCTCTCTTGACCATTGCTGGTATTGAACTACATCTCCTACTCTATTGGTAACGGATTGTACCCTCTCGACTGTGTCCAGGCAAGCAGGAAGGGGTTTATCTCGGTATTCGTGTATTCTCTTCTCTAAGGCGTTATCTGCTTATAACGAGTCACACCTATATAAATATAAACAGGCACACATATGCACATCTGCCCAAAACGAGTCTCAAGTAGCAAGTCGCAAGTGATTATTAGTCCTGTCGCCCAATAGCAATCCTTTCATAATGGGAAATACCTCCTTAGAGGGGTATTCCCTAGAAAGAAGGAAGAGGAGCAAAAGTATCGAGACTAGACCAATTTTTGGTCAACAGATTAGGGTTTTTCCTTCCTAGGGTATACTGGCTCTGTGGTGAGAAATCCGTTAGAGACCAGATTTTGTTATGCACATAGGGATATGTGTATAATCTTAAATAAATAAATAAATAATTTTCAACATTTTTGTCCACCAAAGCTAAAAATTATGTTAGATGATGCCAGCTTTCACACAACCGCAAATTAAGTTCAATAACACTCAACGACACGTGAAAGCTTAAATATAGCGGATTACAATAATTATCCAGGGGTTGTTAAACCTCGCGGCCATTCGCCGTATTACCATATATTGCCCCAGCCATCAAGTGGTTCGCTTATTTATTATGCACACACGACAAAATAACACGCAAGTCATACACAAATGCAGCTAAATGCATAAAACAATGAACACACGCTCGTATAGAGTTTATGTGCACACAGCATTTGCGTAACTTTAGAGGAAATCGGCTATTGACGCGTGGAATTGATGAAAGGTGGATGGCCGCGGCCGGGGCATTCCAACAGGGCGTCTCCCGGCAAGAAAATAATAAACACACGTGCAAAACGACGCAGATACGTGTAAACTGTTTACCCTGGGCCACGTTAAATCACTCATTGTATACTATATACTGTTTCAGTAAACAGCGGCCACCTAATAAATACGCCAGATTAAAAATAAACATTTTGTTGCTTTGATCTGGCAGGAAACTATGGGGTTTCGGTAAACACGCCGGGATTGGATCAATGAGTAAATAAACAAAACAATTATGGAAATATTAGTATGAAAATAAATCCACTTTTTTATACGATTATTAATTAAAAAAATCATTAATTAGGACAGAATAAATAGAGGATAAGGTACGCTACGAATATTTAAAATAGGTTATATATATAGTATTACCTTGTGAACCTTATTTTTTCCATGCTTTTGATATTTGCCAATTAGGTTTAATACATTTACTATCAATGAATTAGTTTTGATTTGTGTTTCGTAAATATTGTCCATGGATATTCTATTGGATTCATGTTTCCAGGTTGATCTAGCGATTTACCATCATTGATAAATTATTGAATGTAAAATGAGGTATGGAATTAACCAGCGTGCCGTGAAAATTTAAGATAAAATTAATCTTAGGTGGGGGCGGGTTCATTTACATTCGAATTTTGTTTTATGTTTAATTCAAATAACTCGTCATATAGAAAGATGTTTGATATTTGCCTTTCCTTATATTCATTTCTTGCTCGACCTATTTTTGTTTGTCAATTAAATCCATAAATCATCAAAGAAATGATTTTATTTATCAGATACGGAATTTGTTATATTGCCGTCTGCTTCTAACATATTCTGTATCGGTCACACCATGAGCTAGACCAGTGCTACTCAAACTTTTTTCCGTGTGTGGACCAGTATCTATTTTTTAATGTTACCAGGGGACCGGCTTTATTATGTAAACAATTAAAATCTTGTTGAACGTTAAAAACTTGTTGAACGCAAACCAGCTTAACCTAGCCGTGCCGATGGGGTCTATTTGGGACCCCAATGTTTTTATTTTTCTCAAATAACTCATTTAATATAAATCCTGTCACAAACATTTTGTATTTGTCTAAAAAAGACAAAAGAATAAATATTATAAATAAGCATTGTCCTCTATTATCTACAATCCAGAAAAATCCAGACGCGGTGTGTCCTCAGTCTGCGACGAAACATCGCCGGATGCGTGTTATTTACGCGCCATTATGATTAGTAAAAAAAATCCAAAATATCGACCAATTTATGAAGCATATCATGAATAACTATTTTTATTCTTAGAATAATCCATTTTTTAGCATATTAAGTCGAGATATTGATGATGAAGACTTCATCAATCTATTAGGGTCTATTTTCCATAGTAAATAGACCCTAAGCATTACAAGTAAAGATAGAATTGGGCGATGCCGTTGGTTTCGAGCAACTGTGACGAATCGGTTAAGCAAGCTCGCGGAGCGGAACTGGTCCACGGACCATCATTTGAGTAGCACTGCGCTAGGCGATTGTCTTAAAATAATAAAAATGGGCGCCGATTGCTTAGTTCCCTCCCCTTCTAACACATTAAACTGCGTTTGCGTCTGTTTACCAATAAAGGTAATTTATTTAATGCCGCCTGCTTCTAACATGCTCCATCTCGCTTACACCACGCGGCAGGGAAACATTTAAAAACTTTTTTTTAGCAATGGCGACCGTTTGTTTTATTATCGTTCATTTTATTGACTAAAAATGACACAAAAGCTGGGAAACTTTTTTCTATAAAACGATTCTAATATCGAACATGGTCGATAATTTTAAGCCGAGTCGAAACTGCAAAAAAGTTAAAATTACTTAATCAAAAAACGCACGTACATCAAAGTGCATTGTACAATTTATTTAAATAAAGGATCTCGGAAATACAGTTGACCCTCCTATAGTGCCAAGACAGGTACTACGCTATAGAAACCCGCCTTATAAAAGTATATGCACACATACAAGATTTGGGGTTAGGTTTTTTAATTGTATTTTGTAAATTGAAGGAAATCAATACATCAAACATTTTTCCATTCACATATTTAATTTCGAAATTTATTACTTATTTACGAAATATGTAAATTGATCTTGAAAATATAGCGTTTTTTTTAGAAATCGGCAATCTAGAATTAACACAAATCAATAGCAGGAAGCGTTATAGGAGGGTTAATTGAATAGGATATCATCAAACGATTCATCATATTTATTTAAAAAAATCGCAAATAATATAAGTATTAAAGCATATTTTTTGCGAAAATTTTAACACATCTATCGCGTAAAAAGGAATCAAATGTATTGATAAGTTATCAATTATGACAATGTGTCATTTCGTATCAAATCCGAGCACGTGAGGATCCAATAAACATATGTCGACGATCATGTTGACGATCTGTAAAAAACGTGAGCTTTAAAAAAGACATATTTCCGTTTCAACATATCCATATAAATTATATGTCTCTGCGGATGGGGATGAAGCCGATGGGGAAGGAATGGTAAATGAGGGCGATGATGCATATGGAGTGCCATCTGTTCAAAAATACTAAACCACAATGTGATAAAAAATAATTTAACTTTCCGCAACGCATACGAAATTCATTGTGTTTTACTAAAAAAAAATGTTTTTTAATTTATTTATATCAACGTTACGTGGCCATTAACGTGGATATTCATCACAGGCAATTAGCTCTGCTGACGCCAATCACGTCCATATACGTCGAAATATTTTTAACTCGACACAAACTGGACCATGGACCGATATTTAAAACTTTAGGTGTAATATATTCGTTGAACAATCAACGAGGCAATTAAAGTGTAATAATAGCTCTTTTATTGATAATTTTAGTAGGTTAAAATGCAAATTACGAGCCCAGTGCTACCAACTTCAATTAAATATTTTTAATAGTTCTAGATTAAAAAATAAATATATTTATAGTATGCAAAAGAATACGATCATAAATTATACTTTTACGGGTATAGTGTTTGTGTCAGTCCGCGGATATTAGGGATTTTATTATACAGCGATTATTTGAAGGATATTAGCATTGCGAATTTGCGCCATTATAATTTACGATTATAAATTCTAAATAATAATAAAAAGATCGACGTTATCGCGACCGTGTACAGCAAGGGTATTAATCACAAAACAAATTTACACGAAAAATCACAGTCACTTATCTACCCTATTAAATTTTTCACAATATAAAATATATATTCGTGGGGTCCGAAATTGAGGCGGGGAGGGGGCTCATGCTTTTCAAACATTTACAAAAGAAAGCGTGTAACGAACCGCAGAGATTAAATGATTTATTACGCGGACAATTACTAGAGTGGATACTCTAGAAATTTGTAAATTATTAATTTAATTTTATATTGGTTGACGACGACTGGCCCCATTGAATTAGCGACGATAACTCACGTGCAAATTACGACAATCAGCGCTGACGTGAAAAATAAAGCCGGACATCTGTCACGTGGTTGTAGATCGGCGGTCGACAACCTTTTCGGCGCCGAGTTCGATTGTTCGCCATAATTGAATTGCGGGTCAGTATATTTTTAAAAATTTCTAATTAGATTTTCCGGCGGATAGGAGACAGAGTACGTTTTTAAAAGAAAAATAAATCGACTTGTCAGAATCAGAACTTTTTTTTTTAATAATATTTTTTCTAGATTTAAATTAAATATACACTTTTTTTAAATCGTGCTATTATGAATAATATATGAATGCATACAAATCTATGAGACATTTTTTTTCTTAAATCAGTGTTTTTCAAATAATTATCTAGGCATTTAATAAAATATTTGATAATAAATCTTTTTAGAACATGAATATAAATCTTTTTGCATGATAAAATTTTAGAAAGAAATACACTTTTAACGATTTTGGTTTTTATTATTTTCACAAATGTGACGTTACAAATGATAAAAAATATTTATTTATTTATTAACTTCACCCTACAATAATATTTCAGTATTTTAACTGAAAGATTTTTTTTTATAAAATCCTGGGAAAAAAAATTCTATTACAGTCAACCCTCCTATAACGTTTCCTATAAATCGCTGTTTTCTACAAAATTCTAATATTTTTAAGGTCAATTTAAATATTTCGTAAATCTATAATACAAAAAAACCGTGATTTAGAGGAAACGCTATAGGAGGGCTGACTGTAGATAGATTATCTTCGACTTAAAACATCTACTGAATGATAAAAGTATGGGGTTTAGGGCTAATATCAGTAGATTTATATAATACAAATAAATTAGGTACACATTTTGAGACAAAATTTTATATAAAAAGTTTAATTGTCACATTTTTAGTGTTGGTACATAACTTCTGACGAATCTTAACATTAATAAGCTTATATGATCCTTATTTCACCTCTTGGCTATCGAAAAGGTTTCATTACTTGCGAAAAAATGAAAACGTGGAATTAATTATAGACCAAAAACAACACTTAAATGGCAAAGTTAAAATAACTTTAAAGCCCTACGTTAACTAACATTGAAAAGGTAAAGACAAAAATAGCTAAATGCCTTACAGAAAATTACGTTACCGAAGTGCATTGAAGATTAAATAAAGTTTTGTTTTTTTTTAGAAAAAAATCGTCCTATTTTTTAATCAATTTTTTTATAGATAAATTTGAAAATATAAATAATAAATTACAATTAAATATTTTCATATCAATTCAACGAAAACAATAAATCAAACCATTTTTCCATTCACTTATTTAAAAAGACCTAGTTTTAATTTTAGTTTTATAGACGTGTTATATTTTTCTGAAACTAATGGGCATAGATCTTTATTTAACCCTAAAAATTAAGCGTTTTGTAGCAAACAGCAATCTAGAAGGAAACATTATAGGAGGGAATTTCGCACACTCCGCTTGATAGCATTGAGCGCTATAGGAGGGTTGACCCTATTTAAAAAATATTACTAACAGTGGTAGAAGATACATGTCCAATGCCAGCAATGAGCAACAAAACTCCGTTGGTTTCGACAACCATTTTTATTTTGTGCATTGGTTTCTTTTCGGAAATATTTTAAATAATGAATAATGATTTTCGAATAATTGAAAAATCCAGTTAGGGTAAAGCGTTACAGATCCTCAAATATTAGGGTGTTTATTGTATAGGGACGTACAATCGCGAGCAAAAAAATGATCCACCCTTTCACATAAAAAACACATCTGCTACTTTTTTAGATCAACCGCAAAAGTAACAATGCAACAAATTAGATCTTTTTTAAAAATAACATCACGTATCTATGACCTAATGCATTGCCCTTTACGACCTATACGATAACGTATGTTGTTCATACACGTATGACACAATTAATTTAAAGATATGCATCCATTAACCCACTCCAGGTTTAATGCACTCGACGATAATAAAATATATATATCGAACGTATACGGATGGATTTAGCTTAAGGTGCACATACAAAATAATTAATTTCGTCTAGCAGACGCCAAGACAGATTTTCACAATCGTTCGTAAATAAAGGAAGACAAAATCCATGGCACTCCGACAGTTCTAAGTTTGCCCAAGGGACTTGGACTGCGACGGCCAATATTTACGAAAAGTCCGATATTTATTCGTGTACAGTGACGGGTCAAAACGACCCCGGGCCAAAAACGTCTCCGTGATGGATATTCCAGGTTGCGATACATTAATCCGGAGATTACCGGGGAAGAATATAAATATTGAACCGAAGATTATATAAACAAATATGATCGATGGATTTAAATTATTTATAAAAGCGGGAACTTCGCCTGCGAGTCTGTCTATTTTAATGCAATCTTGTTGAAACAGCATCAATGCTTACCATCCAACAACATAGAATATTCAAACGCATCATCGTGAGCCACAGATTTCCCCTGCTGTTCATCACCGGCTAATATCATAGTTTGAGAGCAGTAAGACTTTAAGATTAATTAAGAAAAATCCCTGTGTAATGAGTGCTACATCGTCGTTAAATCTGGTCCATTGAACATTATCGCCACATCTCTGAAACGCGGCAATTAATCACAACAAATTAGATTAATGCAACGACGTTAAAAGCGCCGCAGTCATTTTAGTCATAAATCTTAATTTAGTCGAATTACACGGGGGCAGGAGACGCCAACCATTAAATGACGTATGAGCAATTGAATGACGAGACAATTACCGCAATGACAGGCGGAGACGCGCCAATATTCATCCTTCATCAATTTGAAAAAAAAGTATCGGTCGTCTACGGGTTGACAAAACGATACGTACGATAAAACGTTACGTACGATAAAAAAACGTAATTAGAGGGAAAACGTAGATTCGGGTTATTAAAAATAATGAAAACTATTATTTATTTAGATAATCACGCAAATCTGTTTGGCACATATTTCTGTGATAGTTTACAGCTCTCTCATCTTATAAATCAATAAGTTTAGTTTTGTACATTTTCTATGCTAGTAAAGTAGCTTTTAATGCCTTCAATATGCTTCATAGCATCTTCTTTTGTTGGAATTGGATGGATTAAGTTGACCTCTTCTTCAGCACATAATTCTTCGTCGGATAAGTTTTACGTAAGTGATATCCATAACAGATATCATCACGTTAATGTATTTTTGGGGTAGTAATGTTTATAAGCACAGATTATTCCCAAGTCTAATGGTTTCAGTTTCACTAGTACAGTTTAGAGGAAAAGGGCTAATGTTATATTCCTCAGTCTTGAATTTATTGGATGAGCAGGGCATCTATCTAGGAATAAGATAATATTTCATTTCTTAGCTCCCTTAATCAAATCATCTAAGCTTAAAAATTGTTTTTAAAAAAATATTGAAGTTTTTACGTTATTGAAGGGACCGATAGAAAAAAACGCAATAGGAGGGAAAGCGAACAAATCAGTTTGGTACATATTTTGGTACTTTTTACAACTCCTTCGATCTTATAAATCGATATATCTCGATCTTATAATTCGTCTTGTACGTTTTCAATGAAAAAATAACGTTTTCGGCAAAATAACTTTTAAGGCCCTCAATAAGCCTCATAGTATACCTCATTGACATTTTTGAAGCAGTGAGATTTTTGTACTTTTCCAATTACTAACGAGAGAAACTTTTCACTGGCATTTGAATTTGTAAATAAAAGAACAGTTAGCTTGTTTTTACTTAATTTGCCTCCGTGATAAGTTTTGTCATTGAAGGCCAATGTCTTCGAGGGAAGAACATTGAAGAACAGTCTTGTTTCATCAGCATTAAAAATATCTCTTGGAGCATAGTCTGCAATTAGAGTAGGAACATCCGTCTGCTTCCAATCTTCAGCGATGTCCAAATCAACACTTCGAGATTCCCCATAAACTGATCTATACACCACAGAGTGCCGATCTTCGTGAAACGATCTATCCAGCAATTTGATGCAGTAAATCCTTCGATATTTAATCGAGACGCAATGTGCAGCTCGAATTAATGGACCACTCTGCTACCTATTATTCATTTCTAACATTTAAAAACGTCGAATTTCAAATATTCCAAACGTTAATTGCGGGAAATAAAAAACGAAAATGCAAAAATTGAACGCAAATAGCAGAAAAACGTGAATTCGGGGCTCGCAAAAACGGGGTTTCACCGTATATATTTATGAATGAATGAGTATAATTTCAACGATATCAATAGCCAGGAAGTGTATTGTATGTACATATTATTTATGTATATTAAAGAATATTATTTCTATGCTACGAATATACGTATGTATGTTGAATAGGTGTAATATTTATATATTACAAAAGTTGGTACGTGTCGGGTCGGCTTTATGTCGGACAAAAACGTATGACTCGGCAAAAAATGGACACAATGCCGTAAGATTTTCGCACAATACACATACGAAATGAATTAGGTTAATTAATAAAATGTTTTCAATCTAGCTCCGCGATTGGCTTGGAATTTAAAATCGATCCAATATTTGGCTAGGTATATTTTTGTCGAGCCATTCTTCTCGTGCTGTTATAATGTGTTGCATAATACATTGTGCTAACATCCTATGGTGCAACAAGTCAGAGTCGATAGTCGAGATTTTCTCAATTTTTATTAAAAAAAAATCATCGGAAACGATCAAGATTGATTAATAATTATTATTGAAAGAAAAATGATTACACAATCCTTGATATTACGTTTAAAAGCGGGTCATCAAAGTTTTTTGTTTCTTAATGCACTATTTTTTTACACGGAAGATACGTTAAACCAGGGGTTCTTAACCCTATGTGCGCGAAAAATTGAACAATTTAAATCATGAACTTCAGGGGGAAATAAAGATTTAGCAGAAATAATTTATGTAAAAGCTTTCAAAGCTAAAATACAGTTTTGGATAAATAATTTGTCGAAAATTTCTCTTGAACATTTTCCAAGAATGAAAAATTGATTGGTGAAGATATTTTTGACTTAAAACTATTCCAGCATTTTTTTATTATCGAACCAGTGGCTACGTTTTTTCATAAAAAAGTTTTCATAAAAAATTGAAGATTAGTTCCCTATATATAAAAAATCCTGTTATTTTATAAAATAACAATATTGTGGTATGAAAAATCGTGTAAAAAAATGAAAACCCAATAAATAAATTTCGAAAATGTTAATATTGTATTTTAAATAAGTTTTACAAGTCGCATACCCGCAGTTCATCGCAGTTCCCGTTGAAATTTTGAAGTTCGTTCAAGGTCGTTATCCTAATTGAGAACATGGTGTTCCATTCCAATGACATTTAAAATATCCAATTAAAAAACGTCTGATGTATTGATTTCGTTTAATTAACAAAACACAATTAAAACTTAACCCCAAATTTTGTATGGGTGCCTAGACTTCTATAGGGCGGGTTTCTATAGCGTGGTCTCTATCTCAGCGCTATAAATGGGTTAACTATATTACCTATCTTTCTACATTAATAAAAAAAGTTTTAATGAATTAAACATTAAATCATTCCGCTTCGGCGCAGAGTTTATCGAAGGGAATTTTAGACAGTGTGCAGTTTACCTATATGTTTACCAAATTATTACCTATACGTTTACTAAGTTAAAAACGACGATTAAACTTTTGTCTGCTAAACAACGATATATCGTTGTTATTGAATATAGAAGATAATTATGGTTGAAAATTAGATTAGTTTTAGAAAGATCCGTGATTAACGCGGTTTTGGACTAACTTATTAACCGCGCAAACGCGTAAAATTATTTTTTTACGCAATTTTGATGTATATTTTAAATGTTCTACAGCAGACAGGTTTCAGAACACAAGGATTAAAAAAATACCTTTAATAATGTTAAAAATCACTATGACGAATCATTTTTACGCGGTTATTTTTAAAACATATTCTACATTTTGTATGCGCTTTATATCTTTTTTACGCGGTTTTTCGTAGGATGTTTCTATCGCATACATCAAGTGATTTTTTAGAGACGTTTTACCATTCGGTTCAATTGTATTCATATAAAGCTAAATCATGAATGACGGCGAAGCGAAGAATCGCTTTATTTCTTGAAGATTTTTGAAGCGATTTTTCGTTAGGTCGTCAAAAATGTCTTAAATATAATATTAGAGAAGAAAAATCGTTAAAATATGTAGTCCTGGCTTATATCATTGTTTATCATTTGTCATCGTCGGACCCTTTCTGATGTCTGCCTATTATCCTATGTATTATTTTCCTTTTTTTCATTTTGATAGGTTAATTAAGGACATCTCACCAGCCACAGGCAATGCAGTATTGCCAACTTCAATGAAAAGAACGTCAATAATTTATTTGTAATTCGTCAATGATTATTCTTGTAACAAAAAAGAATGAAGTGCATAAGAATACAATCGAAAATTGTTCTCGTTTAATTAAAACATATAAACCCTTCGAGATAAATGCAATACAATTGCATTTCTATCGCTACGAACATGACAATTTTCAAGTTATATAGAAATTCGTATTGCAAAATTGCATCAAGATGCAATTTTTATCTCAATATAATAAAAATGTTATTAAATTGATTACGTTTTATATTCTTATCGTATATAATAAAAGATAACAGAGTGCAAAATTGATAAAAATAGCACTTGATATAATTTAGAGTCATGAGTCCATTGCCAAACAATGGAGTTTATCCATAGCAACAATGGCCCCTTGTCCGATATTAAAAGTGCATCCAATCCTCTCCGGTCTGGTACACCAAAGTGCATCGATTCCTTTGACAAAGGCCCTGCCTTCTTTCATAACATCAATTACGACATTGTTGCGATGTAAGGCAGATAACACAAATTGGAGCAGACGATCCGCCTCCGAGATAAGACCTCGCGGTTACTCCTTCCGCGGACATGTCGGCGGCCATCTCCATGGCCGAACAATGAATCGCCTATACGTTCGGAAAATGTTTTAACGGTCTAGCGAGGGCCACAATTGGATCATAGACCTGGAACGACAATTAAAATTTTACAATGGCCATTTAATGACGGCCCGATCGAATTGTATCGAGTTTTTAAATATTTAACCCGGCGATATCCAGTCAATTATTCAGATGCGTTCGGGACACAATGCTGAATGCATTGTTTTGCATCCGAAAATATTCGCACGGACGAGGCTGGATTTACATATTAACAAAAAAAATATGCGAATTAAACCAAATACAAAAAGTATACAGCAAAACAATTTACATACGTATGCTAAATGGAATTAAAACTAAAATATATGCAAAAAAATAACACTATGATAGTAAGATAGATATTACGTTTTAAGCCATATAATATTATTTTCTTTTTGGAATTTATTATAATTTTTAAGTTTTATTATTTATTTGGATTTTTTATTTGTCGTATGAATACAGAATACATGGTTTTATTTATTTGGAGATGGAAAATGTTGAATAAAGTTTAAATATAAATATGAAATTAATAGTACATTAAACCTCCCGATTATGCGAATTTTCCAGGCATGAATTCAATCTAAAGATAAAAAAATATTATTGCATCTAAAGACGTGCATATTTTAAAACAGATGTTGAAGAAAATTATACTTGGTGATTGTAAAACGTAAAATGGAAGTAATATTCCCTGAGAAGGAAAACCTTAAAAAAAAGGTCGATAAACGACTTAATTTCGAAACATTTGCTCCTTATTCCTCCCTAATAAAGGACCTCTCCATAGGAGAGGTCCTTACCATGATGAAAGGATTGATATTACACAACAAGGGGAATATTAGCTGTGATGCGTTACGCCGGAAACCCTAAAGAGAAGAGCGAATACAGAGACAAACCCCTTCTACTTGCCTGGAAACAGTAATACCTAAGAGAAGGAAACCTCTTTATAAAAAAAAACACGTATCAAGACGGTTTGAGCCACCGCGGTATGGACGTAAAGTGGGGGTCTCCTCACGTCATTTTGAGACCCCGACTTCCTTTGCCTCGACTATCATTCAAGAGACTGGTAAGGCCCAAAAGCTCAGCGAGTGAGAGTCTCGTGTCTGACAAATTATAATGATGATATAATAAATTTACATGTTGACTATTATAACCTGAAAGGGGCATAGCTGGATAGAACGATCATTTAAGATTGATCCAACACTAAATGGTTTCTAGAGGTGTGAAATTTTACCACAGAAAGCAGTGCTGTTGTTGGATAATCTTATCCAACTGAAAGCAAGTTGAAAACGAACGACGGGCTTATGCTTGCAAATATTTTACCACTTAATGTCACCTCTTTAATTCAACCCTTTCGTTGCAGCAGAACTAAACTGGACTCGATTCCTTTGCGCATGAACGTCATGCGCGCCGCACTGAAAGGGTTAAAACGAAGATGATAACTTGATTCAATTCAAAACAGTCAAGTGATATGGCTCACATGAAATTCACGATAAAATATCGATAACGAAAACATTGAGAAGTGGTTAGAATACGATTCATTTGATCCAGATTTTCAACGTATGAATGATGCGAATATTATTCCCATTCTCAGTCAACCAAGAGAGAAAAAGCATGAGGATGCAAGCGAAGAAGAAGAAACGATCAATCGTATTGACATTTTATTAAATGAGTACATCGACTAATAAAGATTTAAATATAAGAATGTAAAAGCTCCTATTTAAATTTGAACCTATATTAGATAATCGTTAAAAGATACGCTAATTAGAATCACAGATTTTCTTGATAAATATTAACCATTCAAAATAAATATTGGTTCAGAAATATATACGTAATTGTGTTTTAAAACGAAATAAAAAATAATAGTTGAAATTATCTATATTTTCCGATAATCCGATATCCGATAATTAATTATTACATAGAAATTATTAATTGTGACTGATCAGACACTAGCATTGCCCGGTTGCCTCAAATGAATTACATCCTTTTATGGATTAATTATTTTTCTCTTAATATAGGATTTATTGCCAGGAATTATCATATGTACTGGATCAACTAACCATGGATGGTGCATGAGCACCGTGGGATGAAGTTTTAGAGATTTTAATTAAATCAAAAACTGTACAGGGTCGGAATTTGATGTCGGGCCAATATAGAGAATGATTAAAATTCAGCAATATCTAGTCTTGAAATGCTTGAGGTGTATTTTCCATTGTAGATAGACCCCCTTCGGGCCACGCCGTTGGCTTCAAGCCGCCGTGACGGATCGGTTAAAAATAAGCGGGCATTATTTAAATATCGTATTATTTTTATTCCATGAATTTTCTTATCAAACCAAACGTTTCATTTTATGAAATTTTCATTAAGAAAACATAGCAGAATTTTATTAAAAATTTTTAAACTGCTGAAACTGTTGCAATTTTCTATTCAAATTCTATGCACCGCCCATCTAATCTCAGTGTCTCCATTTTCCATTATTTATATTCAAAAGTTTAAGCGAGTTAAGTCGTCGCTGTAGTATGTATACTCCATGGAAAAAACTACCTCTACCCATTTCAGACGATATTTATACAAAGTGATAGTTTATAAACTACACGATATAAACATCATCTCATTTCTCGGTCAAGACTTTCTCATCAAACGCCATAAGGCAAGAAAGCTTCTATACAATCTACTTTTTTGAAAGGTTTCGCACGGAAAACTGTGCAAAACTTTCGTCATACATCACCTACGATATCTTCGCAGATCCATTGTCACGAGCGATTATTTAAATATGGCAAATATAAATAAAAGATGAAGCCATGATTTGTCCTTCTAAAAATAAATGGATCGATACACGGGGCCGATAATAAAATAAATTGAGGGGTAGCGAGTCCCAAGGTCCGTCACTTTTGCAAATGCGATTTTCCGAATCTATTTATGCGCACAATGTCGCCGGGAAAAACTATAATTATCATATCCGTTCGCCAAAGTGATGGGAAATGAATGTATGGAAACATTTTCAAGAATAGACGACCTGAACGGACATGTTTTCATTCCATTCGTGCGAATATTATATAAAAAAATATATGTTTGCGAATATATAATATATCCCTTTTAAAAAAAAAGTTTTAGTATAAACGGAAGCGAGAATACGACCATTAGCTTATGCCAATTATTACCAATGCGAGAGTATTGCAAATCGGCTTTCCAGTTTGCGGGAAAATAACTCGAAAGATGCAAGAATTCCACAATTTCAACTCGATGCATCCAGGGGCACGGTTATTGAACAGCACAAAGGACTCTTCGTGTGCTCGTCAAGAATCCACGATAATAATCCTGTGCCATAATTGGTACATAAACCTGATAGACCGGTCGAGATCGAGGGAATAGCGAGCCGATTCATTTAGCGAAATATCTCGATTTGCACACGAGTGCACGGCCAAGTGCGTAATGAATGTTGTCGTAGTTTAATTATTTAGCACGGTGTGAATTTTCGGCATGGTTGACTCTCCTCTCTGGTCCATAATCGATTCATATATTCCGGCAATAAATTCGATATTCCGTGCATTTATGCAACTGGAGCCATTGTCCACGGTCATATCGACGTGTGCAACAATTCACATGACATTGGCAACATATTTATTGAAGTAAATTTAAATACAACCTGATACCGTAGCTGAATTAGAAGAAAAACGTGGGCATACCTGGAAAATAAAAACGAAAATATGTTAATAATTTATATTATAACAGAGCTTTGGCGGAAAAAATGTGTTTACTGATGGAGAATGCACGCTATGCTTCGGAAAATAAATAATAAAGTTTGATATCGAGAAAAAAAACACGATAGATTAAAATGCACTTCGATACGGAAGTTGTTAACAATGCATTTTAAATTTATTTAAATTTAAATATGAAAATTTTCCTATATATTGTACAAATAAAACATTAAATTTATGCATTGAATGTGAATTTTCGCACGGTTTTTGTACAATGAATACTCGAAATACCAGTTTTTTTCATTGCAATTTTGCAACAAAATGTGATTATGCACAATATTTTTCATGGATTTCATTATATGTATTGATATAAAATGTAAAACACATTTAATTACCATTATCAATATTATCACTTTAATTGGGAAATAAAAAGAATAGGAATTAGGGATTATCGGATGGGAAGAAGTTCAGGGATCTTCTATTTGTGTTTTACAATTTCTTCTTAATTTAATATTTCTGCCCGGTCATCAAAAGATCGAGCATATAATCATTTAGTTTTCAGTTTAGCTCCTGAATGAATGTTTTTATTCGTATTAAAAATATATAAGAAATCGATATAAGCTGTTATTTCTTTTTGGTTCTTCTTCGGTTTTTAGCAGTTTATGGTTTTCGAATCACTTCAAAATAATCGCTCGAAACAAGTAAAAAGTGTAAAAACCAGTTATTTTTTTAAATTGTTTAGGGGGGCATTTTATTCAAGTCATGCAAATTTAAGAAATAAAATCAGGCAATATTTAATGTCAATTTGTTCACTGTTAATCATTTACTCATTTACTGTCGAGATTCCTCTCAAGGAGGACCAAAGTCTAGCTTTGCAGGATACTCATCAGGTTCATCCAGACATGAGGGTCTGAATGTTGGGCTCAAGACAAATCAAGATGAGCAACAATTGGATATACTAGAGAGCAGGATTCTGAGACGTGTCAAGAATGCAGGACAGTCACCGAAAAGGATTATAGACAACAAGTTTTTCTGTTCCCGGGGAAACGAAGACCAAGGCTGAGGTGATTAGACTGTGAAGATGACTGATCCAAAGATGGAGCGACGTGGTTTTTATTGAAGAAATAAACACAATAGTTCTTAAAATATAATTAATAAATAGTAAATATACTGCTTACAATTAAATATTTATTCAGATGTTGTCAAAGGGAGAATGCGCCAAGAAAATATCAGTGCATCTCATAACTCTTCGGGTATTTATTATCACGAGATAAAAGCTCTTCTTTGTAAAAAGTAAATATATATTTTAGTTTTCGGTGTTTACAAATGATGGTCGTGTCGGTAGCCCTTTTTCGAAAAAAAAAAGGTGTTTTCAACTCTAAATTGACTGAGGTAACGGAGAAAAAGGTAACCAGTCACAATACACTGTTGCGTGTTGTAGAGATTCCAGTTTCAAATATAACTGAAAATATTCGAGCTACCATCAAGACTTGATTCGAGATGTGACCAAAATGTATTGCCAATTCGAGGATAATTGAAAACCATATATAGCCAAATATTGCAGAGAATTACTAACATAATTTCTGATACATAAGACGTTAATTAAACGAAAAAATGATAATAAATGAAGGTTTCAATGCTTCCAAAAATTCTCCAATTTTTTCACCGGATATAGCGTAAATAAATTATATAGCGTAAAATACAAGTATAAAAAATTATGGAAGATATGAATTAAATCTTATATATAAGATTATGTGTGCTTAGACATAATCAATATCGCCTACTTAATTAAATGTGATTGATAAGACGATTTGTTTTTAGAAAAAATAAAATACAGACACTTTATCTAATGACGAGTTTAATGAAAATGGTTGGCAGTGTCGCCATAAATCAAACTGTTGAAGGAAAACTCAAAGATTGCTGCATTATTTAATTATTTTTAAGTAACAATGGAAAAATATATTTTTTGATGTTTATGAAATATACAGTACAGTATTTCTTGACAATTTAGCTATGTTATCATTGTTTGCTGACCGATTATTGCCTTTAAAATCGGATCATGATAAACCATTATCTACAATTTTACAACGCGATACAACAAAAAGCAGCAGACATTGAGGTAGGTGCATATTTTTTAACATACGAATAGGAACACCTGGCGTTTACATAATAGGACATATACATATGCAGTAGCCGTCTCTCTACCTGAATATACCTGCATCTAATTAAGATTTTTTACGAACGTCTAGATTCGGAAAAACGGGATTGACCTCACGTCGCGGTCCCCGTTTTACTTCTCCTTCAACGCCTTTTGTTCTTGATTAATTACTACCGCCATCGGGGTGTTGTTATGTTTTTCTCTGCGTTTTACGAATGAGAAAAATAAAGCTAAATTAATGCGACGATTACGCCTTGAATGCCATGAGAGATCAGATACATTACCATGGAAATAATCACAATTTAACAATGTCACTAGTTTATATTCGAGTGTTATTCCCATGAAAATATATATATATATTAATTATTGCAAACCGCGAAAAATTTCACATAATTACACAACGATCGAAATCTGATTCGTAAACGAGAACAATGCATATCAAACAATTTGTGTTTTCGATTTTGTATTAATTGACATCTGAAAAAAATATATATGTAATTAAGCCACATGTGTCGAAATCGCAATGCGTCACGGTGGCTAGTCAAACAACAAGCAATTTAACATTCTAGTTCATAAAGATGAAAAGCAAGTAAACGAGAACAAAAGTGACTCAGATGTACATGGTCCGGGAGCAAACAGGTCGTGGGTCGTTTTGTATCAAGCCGCCACACACACTCGACGAGATTACAGCAGGACCGTTGCGAGTCGGCGTCCCACTTCTGTTTATTCAATCAATTATATAATTTACCTGTTCGAATACTGGTCGGACGGACAACGACCAAGTCATGTTATGATGTCATACACATGAGAATTCATTCGTCGTCTATTCATACGTGGAATTATAGTGAAATGCGATGATTTCCGATTATTTATTAAAAAAAAAATACCAATCAAAATATGAGAATATTTTTGACACATAATGCATTTTGAGAAGCAGAACAATAAACAAACAATAAGCATTTTTGCAATCGAGGAAATGGCATAAATCGAGTCATAATTTAATTAAAAATTATTGAAAATGTCACAGGAAAGAGCTATATGGTGTTGCTGTAGTTTTAAATATCATCATCGTCATCATTTGCCAGCCACAAGGCTCTCACTCGCTGAAGGCATGAGCCTGATTACTCTCGAATGGCAGTCGAGTCCATACCGCGGAGACCCAAGCCGTCTCGGTATGCGGTTTTTGGGAAGAGTTTCCCTCCCTTGACCATTGCTGGCATTGGACGTACATTTTCTACCCTGGATGTATCGGATTTTACTTCTTCGACTGTGTCCATACGCCATGTTTGTATACACTCTTCATTAATTTACACCAGTGGTTCTTAACCGGGGGTGCGCGCACCCCCAGTGGTGCGGGAAGGTATTTCCGGAAGTGCGGGTCAGTTCTAACAAAATAATAATTTTTGTGATATTTGAAAACTACTTGATTTTTTTC